>QAXH01001007.1:2036-24509 GCA_004335635.1 Chloromonas sp. AAM2 | reverse complement strand
ACAGAAGAGCATTACCACCGGTTTCAGTGCAAAACGCAAGAACTGTCCCAGAACTGGCAAACTTCTTTTTTTTATGCGCAGCTTGGATCAGTGTGGATGAGTAAGCGTTAACAAGCAACATCATGTGACGTCCATCGTCAGACTCAACAGTCAGAGATTACTCGCTGCTCAGACGTTTGCTGCGCACCGATTCCAGAGCTGCCATCTTGAGCTGCGAGAGCATAGCGTCCTCCTCCTCATCCGCACTCTCATCACTCTTCCCAGCGGGAGAGCCATCGTCTTCCTGTTGGTCGTCCTTCCTGTTCGATTTGGCCTTGGCTTCGCCATTGCCCGCCCCCTTCTCGTCCTCCTCATCGGTCGTGTCGCTGCGTCGACGCTTGCTCTTTTTCTCTTTCTTGTGCTTCTTGCTCTTCTTCTCCTTTTTGTGCTTTTTCTTTTTCTCTGCTGTAGGCAGTGCAGGAGGCCAGCAGAACTGCAACTTTATCACAGTCATCTTGTATGCTGACATACGGACCAGGCAGAATGGATGAACAAGATAGAGCATGACCACAGAAAAGCAACGACAAAGCGCAAAACATCTTGATAAGGCATTCAGACAGAAAGCTAAAAAGGCACAAGGCGTTGGCACCTTGCCAAGAACCACCTTGCTACGTGCCGAAAAACAACAGCTTCAATTTGCTTGCAAACAACTTAATCTGGTGATATGAAGGAGGTCTGTGCGAACAGGAACCCAAAGTCATCTCACAGACGAGATGTTGAGCGGAAGGAGCATCGAATTCCGCTCAACACGAGAAAGCACTGCCCAAAGCAATCTTGGCCCGCCCACCTTTTCGCTTTTCCTCCCCGCTGTGCTCCTCCCCACTGCTGCCCTCGGAACTCAGTGCTTTGCCATGGGCGCCAGCGGGCCGGTCCTCGTCCTCCCTGTCTGCGGCTCGGGCAGCGGGCCGATCACTGTCAAGGGCTGGTCGATCCGAATCTCTGGCAGGGCGATCGCTGTCTCTGTCCGAGTCGCGATATGAAGACCGAGCAGGAGGCCGTTCACTGTCTGCGTGAGGCCGGCCTGAATCTTGATATGAACGTCCACGAATGTCAATACGATCGTCCAGTCGGTCCCTGTCCCTGTAATGCCGGTCAGACTCATGGTACGAGGGGCGGAAGGGCGGCCGATCAATGCGTCGGGGGCTGCCCATGCGCCTGGGGCTCCAATTGCGGCTGCCGCCCATGCGCCTACAGCATGGCACCGGCAGTCAGGCATCTCACATCCGTCCCAACATTGGATGCTAACAGCTACAAACTGCTGTTCGCTTTGCCGGCTGGTAGAAGAACGTAGGCCATATGGCTGCCAATACATGCTGTCAAGGCTAGCTTCAGTACATTGCAGTACCAAGGATAGATTCAGTACCTTCAATGCAAGGGATGCACACATGCAGACACACACCTGTCTCTGGAGCGTGAACGGGATCGCCGCCTGTCCCGGTCACCAATGCGAGGGGGACTGCGGTGCCGACTCACGCTGCGGCTGCGTGACCGGTTGCGCCGCCTGTCCCGGTCCCTGCTGCGACTCCGACTTCGGCTTCTGCTGCGACTTCTGCTGCGGCTGTACACGTGCACACCCATGCACTTTATGCACACTGTATTGAATATGGTTACTGCATTCTGCCTTTGAATCTCACTTCCAGCCAGAGAAGGCCGTTGCGGGTGATTAGCAATAATCAGTTGGCATGCAGGCAAGAACGCTGTGTTCTCGGCACAGCCTGCAGCTTCACTTGTTATTCCTCTGCACCCAAGACCCTCCCTTGATACCTGTCGCGTCTGGCGCCTCGGCCGTCCCGCCCGTCCCGCCGCCCCTCCGAGTCCTCCTTCTTGACACCCCCGCCACCTCCTGCCCCAACGCCCGCCTCCTGTTCCGTCTTGACTACATTGCTGCCGGGCTCAGCTTTGATAGGAGCGCCATCGCCCGCAGATGAGTCCCAACGGGAGGCACGGCCCGACTGACTGGGTGGCAGGGGCAGTGGAGGTGGTGGCGGGAGGGCGGCGGACATGGCAGCGCGCTGCGCCTCGATGCGCTCCTGCATGGACACAGCATGGACCATTTTGGCATGCATTACGTTGCTTAACATCAGTTGTGCACAGCAAACAGCAATGCAAGGCACGTCCCACTGGACAGTAAAGCAGAGAGGGTGTGCTGGGTGTGCTGCGGGTGTTATGAGGCAGCACAAGGAATGCCAATTCATGGTTGTGCTGTACCTTCAGGTTTGCTTGATAGTTCATTGAACACAGCTGCTGTGCACCTGCATGCCTCACACCTGCATGGCTGCATCTGCTGCTCTTTTCGCCTCCAGCTGCGCTGCCTTCTCATCCAGCAGTATCTGGGGGACGCCGCTGGGGTTGGTGGCGGCGCTTGCAAGCATCGTCCAGAGCTCCTGTTTGCATAAGGACATGCGCCAACGGGCACATGGTCAGTACTTGCCTACTGCTCTCCACCAGCCCTAACAAATGGCAATTTGTGGTGCATGAGGTGGTTGTGGATGACCAGGATTTGTCCCTCAGACCTATGTGCATGACACAGCCATGGATATGTCATGCACGCAGCTGACTGGCTGGCACAATCCGCAAATCAAGCTGAGAGGCGTTGTGCAGAATCAATGGCGCCTAGCCACTGTCACTCTCTCTCTCTCTCTCTCTGGGTTTGCAGCATAAAAGCACGCACCTTCATGAACAAACTTGTGTTCTTTTCCAAGAAAGGTACTAGGCTGACGTGCACCTCCTTCGGTTTAACAGCCTGTCGTGCGAGAACAGAGCGGCGGGGAACGGCGGGCGGCCAATCGGTGACACTGCAAGGGCGACACTCAGCAGCCAACAGCAACTCAGAACAAAACACGCTGCTCAGAGTTACTGCCGGGCACTGCCGCAGCTGCCACAAGCATGGTGAGGATATACATCACAGAGGCCAGTGTATAGTATCTAACTGTGGCATGTTGCGAGGCGGTTGACCTCACCTCATCAGCCTCCAGGAGGTTGAAGATCATACCAATAAGCACCTCCTCCTCCAGGCCACCTAGTAGCTCAGTGACGCGCTTGGCAATCCATTCCTTGATGACAGCCCAGCCGGCTGTCTTGGCTCGCAAAGACTTAACGTCCACCTTGATATCCAGCTCTTTTGGAAACTTGACCTGGGACATGGCCTGAGAAGGTAGGGCGCAACAGGATGTTTGATCTAGCTCATCACTAACCAAGTTCCCAACCGGAGAAGGACCCAACAAGGCTGGCGCATGCGCGCGGAAGAGGGCCAGCCCACCTTTTTGGTCTTGTTGGCATATCTGACATCTTGATCAGCAGAGACGCCCCTGCATTGAGATCAGCAGGAGAATGGCCATTTACGTGCGCAGCAACGCCGATCTCAGCGCATTTGCAACTGCAGCACCACATCTTGATCTTGGGTTGGCCATGCATGCGTACCTGAACCCGCCAACTCCAGCCATTGGTGGCGCCCACTTGATGGGCTGTACTTAATTGCAGTAAAGCCAGTAGCCCTTTCACACCTTCAGGACAATTTTCCACCAGGTCTCGCCGCTGTTTGGAATAGCCCCGTTGAAGCGACCAGCAGTCGAGCCTGGGTTCCGGTGAACACTGGAGCAGTGGTTACTTGCAAAATCATCCTGCCTTGAAATAACCGCCAACCACTTTTCCTCAGGGTTTTTGGAGTCGAGCTCCCATTGGGCACTGCCAAACCACCCATGCACTAGAGCTGCCCCATCATGAACCTCAGCTCTAGAACTCAGCGGGGTTTGGCAGTGGGCAAAAGTGCCTTCAGCGTCTCCCGCCCGTCCCTCCCACGATGCGTTCCTCACGCACCTCGGACTAGATGCATAACGCCCATTCGGACTCCTTCACTCCAGGGGTACGTGCAGTATGCAAGGGAACCAGCAAGGGTGGGCGATTTGCTCTGATTTGTCGATTAGAGTCTGACGCGCTTGCAGGCATCGTTCAAAGCAAGTTATCACGCTTGCGCTCACTGGTGGTATCGGCGACGGTGGAAGTGGAATAGGAGGCACAGGCGGCGGGGGCAGGGGCGATGGCGGAGGTAAAGGCGACGGTTCCGACAGCGCAGGGGAGCCGAGTAAGTCCGGCCTGCTCAAGGGCTGGGAGGAGCGTGTCGCGTACGACCCTGAGTTTCCAATCAAAGTTTTGCTTGAACAGGTAAAGCAAATCTCGAATCTGAGTCTCAAATAGCTGAGTTAGGTAGATGTGCATGATACAGAGAGCAGATCAACAGTACCACAGCTGGCTCGCTTTCTACAGCTGCTTCAGCCTCACTGTTGCATAGCTCAAGTGCATGACGTGAATTGCCATGCACTGCCGTGCAGATAATCGGCGTGGGTGCGTCTGTGATTGGTGACATGTCATCACGTCCTAACTGGGGTTTGAACGAACTTGATTTCGTCTTCTCAACGCTTGTCGTCGGCTCCATAATGAACTTCTCCATCATGTACCTTTGTAAGTGACGACATGCATGGTACATGTCAATGCAAGCCAGCAATGCAAGTCAATGCAAGCCTGCTCTTCGGACCTTGGTTGACATGACATTGCATAGTGTGCCTATCAACTTGCACGTCATCAAGTTGGCAGTCCACGTTGTCCTGCATCATGCATTGACCTTTCATTGTACACCCTTCTGTGCGAGAGCCCAAGCCAACAACAACAACTAAAGAGTCAACATTTGAACGTACGGCATTACAGAGCCTGCGCTCTGATGCACGTTTCTCATACATGATTCGGACGTCTAACGGCTGTGGATTACTAGTGCAGTAGACTACTGCACACGAATTACTGCACACATTGTAGTGAATGCACACGTTTAGCGTTCCGCTGTGCAGCCATGTTCACATTGCTGATGATGAAACCACGTCACCACACAGTCACGTCAACCCACATCTTGGCCTTACTGTCTGGAGCATTTGTTGCTTTGGTTGCAGTGGCTCCTACTGCCGGTGTGGCTGTTGCTGGAGCAGCGAGCGGCGGCTTCTTGGCCCGCGCCCTCAGCGACACAACCTTGAAATCCTGGGGTGCACCAGGTCAGTTCAAGAGCATTGCAGTGGCGGGCAGCATTAGGAGGGCCAGCAGTACATACAGCAGGGCGCTGCACCTCCAGTTGTTGATTCAGGGCTGATTTGTAGGATGAGACTTGTGGCATGGGCTGATGGCATGGGGTTTTGTTGAAATGCTGGCATGGCGCTGTCTAGCTTGGCGTAAGCTGCTATGGCATGCAGCAGAAACAAGATTTAAAAGCCTGGCTTGACATCTAGTATGCATGTGGGTTTTGATGCGCACGCAGGTGGAAACATGTTTGAGCCTGGCAAGTACTCAGCAGCAAAGCGGTTGTTGAACTTGGGTTACAAGGTGTGTGCAAAGAGTGCAAAGAAGTGCGCGAGCTTCAACACGATGGCACAGCCACAGCAATCTTTGTGCCCAGCCTAGCTCCAGGGAGCCTTAACACTGAGCTGCACGATAACGAGTCCAGCTGGAGCCAGCTCGTGACAGTCAGTTGCATTCAGTTGAGGCATTTTGCACTGCACGTTGTGCCCACAGGGAACAGTGTTTGCTGTCATCGGTTTCCTTGCCGGCGTGTCGGGCACCACCATTTCCAACGGGCTGCTGTTCATGCGCAAGCAACTGGATCCCAACTTTAAGCCAGTGGTGGGTGCTGCAAGGGACGGGTAGCAGCAAGCAGAGTGTTGCTGAGCGCACGGCAATGCAGAGCATTCCTGCGTTGTGCGGCGGTGCCCGCATGGCTAGCTGTATTTGCCTGCCAGTGGCCGGCTTGGGGGGTTGTACCAATCCACAAACCATGAACTCAATTTGGTACCTAGGCGTACATGAATCTTATCAGGAAATGCATTGTGGCTGTATGTCAAGTGCATGGCAGTCAATCACATGAAACTGTTGCTGAGGCCGCAAAAGGTCACAGGGCCACGGGTCCCTGTATGAGCAGTCATGCCAGATGCACGTCCTTTGGCTCTGTCCGCACCCGGTTGCAGAATGACCAGCCCAACGTGTTTGCCAACGCCGGCACCTGGGGCCTGCACATGGGTGTTAGCAGCAACGTGCGCTACCAGGCGCTGGGAGGTCTGGACCCAATCATGGCAGGCGTGATGCCCACGCCTGTGTTCCGCATCTACCAGGCAGCCATTCGTGCTGCAAACAACGTGGTGGGTAGTCAAGCTAGATGATTGCAAAGAAGCAAAAGCAGCAGTAGACCCACAGACCGCGCTTTAGCATCATAACAAAGCTCCATGCCCAGTGTCTGTGCATGCCCGCGCCTGGCCCTGCCAAGTGAAGTGCTCGGTCAGAAATAGCCAAGCCTGTTGTCCTTTGATGGCACTGCCTCGTTAGCATGTGCTGCATGGCATTTATCAATCAACCGAAAGATTCTGCCTCTGGACTGCTTTGGGCGCAGGTGGGCGGCATTTCGTTTGTCACCCTGGCCCGCGTGTTGGGCGTGCAAAAAGCTGCGGCTCAAGCCGCCAGTCAGCCAGCACCTGCCACCGCCCCGGTGCTGACACGAGAGAAGGCAGGGACCAAGGGCAAGAAATGAGCGTTGGAGCACAAACGTGTGCTTTGAGAATCAATAGTAGTCTTGTAAGATCTACACAACATGGACAAGATGGAGTTCCAAAACTGAGCTGGACTTTTGTTTTTGAGAGCAGCTGTCCTGCTTAGCGTGTCCCACGCGAGGGAACGGGACCTGATGGCCCGGGTCAGTCACCAGGCGCAAGTCAACCCAGGGCGGCACTGGTGCTTGCGTTCTGCAGTCGCTTGTGTGCTACCGCTCTAGCGCCTTTGTGAGGGTTGTGCAGGAGCCAAGACAGTTTACATGAGGCCAACAGTTGCGCACAGGTTGGTCTGGCTGGTACTTTGAATTGGAGTGCTGTTCGGCACACAGGATGGAGAATTGTTCCGTGCATCAACTCTGATACTTCTTTGCAGGTCTGCACTTGGTTTGAACACGTCGCATTATTCCTTGAAGCCACCAGTGGCAATAACTGTGCAGGCTGCAACCGCAGTGAGAAAGGTAGCAAGTTCCAATGCTGTGCCTTGCAATTCCATAACTGGCAGGTGAGATTGACCAGGTTGCAAGTCACGGAGACGGTGAATTTCAGGAGAAGTGCGGCTATGAGTGCCAGTTGGTGAAGAAGGGCACATGTTTGCTCTGCTATTGTGGTGGTGCATGTGTGGTGGTGGTGGCTCATGTTTGTGAATAGTGGTGGTGCGGGTGGTGATAGTGGTGGTGATGGTGGTTTAAGTTGATGGATAAGTGCCAAGTTAGGGCGAATGAGTGGCAGCTGTGCGTGGTAGTCCAGTCAAGGCATTTGGTCCTATCAATCGAGTGTGGCACGGCGAGCCACGGTAGCTGGCAGTAGTTCGGGAGAGCTGGGTGTGCTTTAATCTTAATGTCATGCCGTTGCTGAATGTGGCCGCCCGCCTCCTGATTGGCAATTTGACAGGCGTGTCATCAGCACGCATCGGCATTACTCCATCAGCATTACGTCATTAGCATTGTGTTGCTGACTGTGGCGGGCAACATTCGGACTGCACACAGCGCTATGCTGGGTCAGGAGTATCAACAGAATGAAATGCACGTTTTCAAACCGTTTCAGGCGGATTCGTAGCTTGGAGGACGAATGAGCATGGCCGCATACCAAGACAAATCAACTGGGATTTCAGTCGTTGCCTCCTGCATCTGAAAAAGCCATTAATGCTCTGCTCAGTTATGGCACATCTTGCTGAATCGCCTGTTAGCCTGCAAGGGAACCTGGGCTGGAGCATCTTCCCTGCTTCAGATACCTGAATGTATGCCCTTGTGCATTCCCTCACATGATGATCCTGCTTAACAGTGGGCTTGCTTGTTTCCTTTGGGCCCTGCACCGGGTTATGGTTGCGTAATTGTGGGTCATACTGCTCGTGGTGCTTCCAACCACGCCTATCACCGCTGTGCGAATGGAGCCCTGCTGCGGCCCTGATAGCCTGTCTCCCATTCTAGTAGGAGACAGAATGAGTATGTGTTGCCCGAGGCGAAGGAACACTAGCTTGGCGTGCCATGCTACAGGATACCCTGTTTGGTTGTGCACGTTCAGGGTGGTTCTACTCACGGTCTGCTAATCGTTACGGATAGATAGACGGTTGGCGTGGCGGGCCGGTAGATATGGTTGGTACAAATTACTACTAGTCAATCGTCATTATAATATGCCACCATGATTACAGATTGTAAAGTTTTAGGCGTCACACAGAAACTTCGCGCTGCCCTGCAAGTGGGCGCCTAGGCGTCCATACAATCAGTGTGTATTACCGTTCAACTTCAGGATCAGGATCATGAGAACAGCATGAGTTATCATCATGGCTGTTTGCAAAGGCTGGACGCTTGGCCGCCCGCCTCGTTGGGGAGGCAGCCAAGCCCTCTTCACCCCGACTGAGACCCGCATTGCATAGCAAGCGAATCCTACAACCGCAGCGCTTCATTGGGCACTAGACACACGCCGCCTAATGTAGCTCACGCCCGAGAATCCATCTCAAAGTTAACTGCTAGCAGAACTTGTTGCCAGCAGGTTCGGACGATGCCCTCCGTAATGTGCCGGCATGGTGTGGTGGTGGTGCTGGCATGGCTCAGCCCAGCATGCGGTCCACTTCGGCTGGACGCTCGGCGGTCTACTCTTCTGCAGCTTCATGGCCCAGGTCCAGAAGCCAACTCTAAACATTTCCAGCATAACATCTGTACTCAGATCGTTGTAGGGAATTGAAGGGAAGCAAGCCTGAACATGTCCACCATAACATCTGTGATCGGGATCTGATGTAGGGTTCACGTACGTGTCTGGCCATTGAATGCTGCTGCGGCCAGCTACCGAGTGGTGCACACCACGAGATCCCAACCATGTTGCTTTGAACAGAAAGCTGGCAGGGTACAACGGCTCAATAGATAGAGCGTTGCTGAGACGTCTGCAATGAGGGAATCACCACATCTCAGGACGCCCTGAGCCAAATGCCCTGACTGCTCAGCATGCAGGTCGTGAATCGATCACAACTGGTCGTGAAAAATCAGATGCTGCCATCAAGCCCCTGAATCAAATCCGGCTCCGGCTCAGAAGCCGTCCAGTTCTGCCTTGGGCCCTTGCAGGCCAGCTTAGATCGCTCCCTTGGCCCTCAGCTCCTGTACCTGTTGGTGTGTGTATCCCAGCTCCCCTGTTAGAATGGCGTTGGTGTGCTCGCCCAGCTCAGGGCCAGCCCACCTGCACATGGTCATGAGTGGAAATGCACTTATGCGCGACAAGTCAAGTCACACACCCGGTGCGGTCCCTCTCTGTGACCCAGACCCATTTCGAAGAGTGAGTATGTCATTGGACTGGGTCACCCATGCACATTTGTCAAGGTATGCACACAATGATCGTTCTACAGCATGTTTCAATATCTTGGATGGGACCCTTCTTGTTTCTCTCGCGCAATGTTGCGCTCGGGTTCACCGGTGCGATGTCCTCGGGACCCAAGCGGCTCTTGCTGCAGCCCAAGCACGTGAGCTCCGACTTCGAACTGGTATTTATGCTGCCGACTTGCATCCTACAGCTGCACTTGATCATCAGTGCTGGGCTGGAAAACGCGTGACAAGTGAATGCACTGACCTTGTAGCCCCTGGGGTGCGGCTGAGGACAGGCAGCATGGCTGGCAATGTGAAGGCGGGCCCACCGGAGGGCGGCTGGCAGGTCTGGAACATCTCCCTGCAAGCACACACATGCAGGTGGAACTGACCCTTTCCTTGACATGACTCCTGTCCAGGCAAGCATTGGCAACGCTACGCCTGACACATGAACTAATCACCGCGGTTGACAATCTGTACATCTCATGCGTGGCCTGTCAGCGTGTGCACCAACTTTGCCAAATGCCGTGGACCGCTGAAATGCCATACGTTGACATTAAAAGCATGGGATTTGGCACGGTTGGCCATGCATAAGGCCAGCTGGACCAAGCAACCAAGCAAAGCCACCCTGCTGTTCCCGGCTGGGCTCACCTGGCCTGAAACTGTGGCTCCTTCAGTATGTCTGCCGGGCTGAGTATGGGCCCCGCAGGCACCCGCGCCTTGGCCATGGCAGCCACGGTCTCTTCAAGGGTGTGCGCCGCACAGAACCGTTCAATCTCACCCATGATCTCGTCAACTGCAATGCAACGGCAGACAAACATTAGGCTTGCTGAGATGAGCTCAAGTTTGGGATTGGCAAGCTAGTGGATTGGCAGTGATGGCTGAAGCAGGAGAGGCGAGTCGGACACGCGGCATCTGATGCGCATGCTGCGGCACAGGCAGGAGCATGCATTTGCTAGGTCCAAGGCTGCCAACGCACTACTTATGACACAGATGAAAACCTGGCTGACATGCCTGTGCAGCCGCTTGCATTCCCGCTGCCGCTAGTGCATGCACCTGAGCTCCCTTGTCCCTTTACGAACAACCACCAGTCTTTGTTCTGCCGCCCTGAGAATGTACTTATGACCGTTGTACTGTTTTGGTTCAGACAAAAGTCTGCTGTACATTGATGCTGAGAGTAAGTGTGGAAATTGCGACCTAAGCTGCTGTGCTGTGCTGTGGTTTACGTTTCCACAACAAGACCCCTGCGCACCATGTCTGCACCGGTCTGAGTTGGTGGCATACTTAGGGTTATCAGTCGCCATGTCCGGTCGGCCCACCGCCGCCATGAGGCGAGAATACACAGAGTCACCTGTGGGCCAGTCGCATGGCATTCATTAATGCTTCCATCTGAGGGGCCGAGGGAGTGTGGCATCCACGCCTGAACGTACACCCTCAAACAGTCCCAGGGTACATCAGGTCAATACATGATGCATCATAGCCAGTTAACTGTCATACTGTTACATTCCCGTCAAGTGCCGATACATGGCTGACATGTGCCCCTATCTTCGACTGACAGTCATCAGCTTACCGTTGCCTCCGATCACCACATATTTCCCCTCTGATGTCCTGAACGTCCCCGAGGGCACCACTCCTGCACACAAGGCACAGGCACCGGCCTCCTCGACCAATGGCCTGTGGATTTGGGGCATTTGATAGAACTGATGGACGTGATGCCCATCAACAAACATCAGAACTAACTATTGCTTGAAGGTGCACCGTCTTCAACTGATAAACATGTTCGGCCAACGGACAGCACGTGTGCATGGGTGCAGGTGCCTGGGGCCCGGAACTGGAAAATTCCAGGCAACTGCAAGTAGCAGGCGGATGTTGGGCTGCATTGATCACAAGCATTGCACACGATGTCTTGGGAGCTTGATGCACGTACCTGATATTGTGCTGCCCGATGGCGGTCTGTTGTACCCCGTGGCCGCCACCTCCGTGATGCACGACTCCATCATAGCGAACACACTCTCACTGATGGAGGCGTCAACAACCTGGGGCAAGATCAAGGGGTAACACTTGGAAAGGGGCGAAGAACTAAAGCCAGACACCGTAATGGTAGGCATGAGAGTTCATAGGCATGGGCCGACAACGCTCGAGGCCATGGGAACCCAACCAAGGAAAGGCGAGGCGATTGTTTCATCGATTCACAAGGCAGTGGTGACCGTTGGATGGTATCAGGCACCTGCAGACAACGGGACGGTTCCAAGCACCGCGATGCCAAGCATCCAAGTCGGATGTGAGCCGAAGCTTCGACCTGCTGACCTGCTGCTCAGATGCCGTAGCCTCCCAATGTCCATGGCCTCTCACTTCTGGATAATACGGCACAGGATGGCGGCCCTGAGCGCACCTGGCCTTGTGCGCGCCCAGGCTCTGCCCCGGGTCCCGTCGCCCCTCCAGCAAAGCGCTGCCGGTGCAGGAGCGCCATGACCGTGCCAAAGGCAGCATGCAGGCCAGCCTGCCACGTGCACAGGCAGCACAGAGTAGGGCATTGAAAGTAAACAACAAGTATCACTTGGTCAAACCATAGCTCAACCATACTGGCTAAGGGGACCTGCATGCTATGCTCTGTTGTGCTACTTCTGACCTGCAGCCCAAGGTTGTGCGAATCAAGCTGTAGTGTATCCCAACAGCAAGCAACGACTGCACTCCCAGCATGGATAGAAATGCACGCCAGACCCGTCATGGTTTGTGCTGCTGTGTTCTTGCTACGTTTTCCAAGGCGTTTTCCTCCTGCCCATCCCTCCACCCACCAGTGTGTCTCCCAGTGAGATGTTGGGCCTCACAGGGGGACGGTCCTCGTAGCCGTTCACGTGTCTGAAGCCACCAAACGCCTCTGACACGCTGGCATAGCCAGGTTCTCGTGCTTTGGGGCCCGACTGCATGGCTAACAAGAAGCAAATGAACAGCAGATGGTGCCTGCATGTACGTCAAGGCTGATGGCATGTAACGTCAAGACATTCCAAGGGAGATAATTTTCATTGTGACTACGCCACATGTGTGCTCCAGCATGGGTCCACACACGACTACATGACAACAGTTGATTCCATTGACCACCGAGTGGGTCACACACAAACGCAAGTCGCACATGCAGTGTGCAGAGAGCCAGGCAAGGGCAAGGAACCCTAGCCCTAGAAAGGCCCTAGGAACCCTAGAATGGCACCATGGAGCAAATCATGTCTCAGACAGAAAGAGCTATCTGTCCCCGTCCAGCAAGCACTCCACATGTAAAACAACATGTGAAAACAGCAGCTGTTCAAGTGCTCGCACCTGTCCGTACCCGCTTATCCGCGTGTATATGAGGTTGGGGCTGAGGTCTGCCGGCCCCAGGCCCCACCCCTCCATCACCCCGGGGCGGAAGTTCTCCAACAGAACGTCCACCTGAGGGCGGGACAGGGGCGTGACACCTTCAAGTGTGCACGTGCAGCATGCATGCTCAGAGAGAGCCATGGGCCTGGCAGGTGGGGCCCGCCATATGAAGTTTGATTTCACTCTTGACGCCCACTCCACCCCTTGCCACATGCTTAGCCTTACAGCAAGCCGATGGGTGTGCGCCCCCTCAAGTGCTGGCTTGTTACGAATGCCCTGTGCTGATCCATTACGATGTCGCTCCACCGTCTGATAGCGCACACATCTTCTGTTGCACTGGTGGGTCAATACAGGCGAAAAAAGACACTCACTCGCTCACTCGCTCACTCACTCGCTCACTCACTCACTCACTCACTCACTCACTCACTCACTCACTCACTCACTCACTCACTCACTCACCTTGGCTGCTAGCTCCCGCACCACCTGCCTTCCTTCTGCGGTGTGCAGGTTAGCGGTCAGGCACCTCCTGTTGCGCCCATGGGCCCGCCACCAGAGAGAGGTGCCCTGCTCATCCAAGGCTCTCAAGGATCGCAGGGCATCCCCCTTGCCAGGCGGCTCAACCTGTCACGTGCATAACGACCACACGGCCAGTCAGCACATGCCATACGCTGGCACTGGAGCATAACAGCCATGCAAGTGTTCGCTCTTGCCTTGTGACGTCACTGTGACCTGAAGACGTCGACTGTAGTGCAGTGCATCCTTGCAGGCTGGCTTGCACACATTTGTTGTCATCGTGATGCTCTGCACGTATGACGGCCCAGCTCTATGCCACGTTACTGTGATGCCTGAGATTCTAGGTTAGACCCGGTAAGAGGCAGGGCTGGGTGGCACTTCAACTGCTGCATACCTTGATGACATCAGCCCCAAAGTAAGCAAGCAGTGCGCCTGCAAAATTGCCGGCAACCACTTGACCCAGGTCCAGCACCTTCAAGGACAAGGCAACGACAAGGCAACGGAGTGCTGACCAATCAGTTGAATGATTGGCAACGTGCCAGCACCAGAGGATGACGTGCTGATGCAGGCACGTTGAACAGCTGTTGGTCTTCTGGAGCTTGTCACCCACTTTAATGCCCTGCAATGGACCTTGAGCTGGTGGCTGGTCTGACGCTGATGAGGTAGCACAGCAGCGGGCGGCATGAACGACCTGGGGCAATCTGTGCTCCGAGGCTGGCACAAGAGCAGACAGACAACGTAACGCAATCATCGCAGTCAGCGCTTTGGGATTTGGTCACACGCAAATTGCGTCCAAGGAGGGAAAAGTTGCAGAGTGCATGACTGACTAAGCCACAGCTCCCTACGACGTTCAAGTGCAAGGCGCTCGACTACAGCCGGAGCAGCAATCAACTGTGTGGATCCGGGATGTGAGTGAGAATCACTCATGGGTGTATCGTTTCGGCAACAGCGGTTCAAATGAAGTCACATGGTACCCAAACCCACGTACAAGACCCACGTACTGGGAGGGACACCCAAGGCCAGCTCTGATTCAAGTAGGCTCTGCGATCCGTACTTTGGCCAACACTATGGCAGGGATCGGCTCATACAAAGCTTTGCGCAGCCTGACATCAAGACTGCAACAGACACTGCTGACAGCTTTGCACACCCCGGCATGGCAACTACGGGCGCATGATGTGTCGCAGCAACAGCATCAGGAGCCGCCGCCGCAGCAGCAGCAGCGGCCATACACCAGCAGAGTCTCGGAGCCTCAGGACATACGATGGGTCTTTCTCGGGCCGCCAGGCGTGGGCAAGGGCACATACGCATCTCGCGTATCTAAGCATTTTGATGTGGCGCATATCGCAACAGGCGACCTCATTCGTCAGGAAATAAAAGCTCGGAGCTCAGTAGGGCAACAGGTAGGCGGATCAATCATGCAGTCGCCATGCCTGAACGTGATGCAGTCCTCGCCCCTAAGCAAGCACCTTGACACAGCCACCTCTGCAGCATGTGGTGTTTAAAGGTTTGAAATGAACTGTGAGGTCAAGGTGATGCGTACTCGGAGTGAGAGCGTACTCAGCCTCAACCTACATATTCACAGTTTCTAGATCCGTGGTTCTCTCTCTGGTGCTGACAGATGCAAAGCCTGGTGGAGGCTGGCAAGCTGGTTCCCGACGACCTCATTTTCCATCTGCTGAAGCAACGCCTGGCCCAAGGCCAAGCACAGGGCGAACGAGGATTCATTCTGGATGGCTTCCCACGCACTGAAGCACAGGTAAGCTGGATAATGCTTTTGCCAAGCAGGGCACGAGCGGCTATTGTCCATGCTGCTCATGCGCATGCGTGCTTACAAGTGTGATCAGGTCCCGCCCATGGCTCATTTGCATGGGCTGCGCAGCAGCACACACTTGCAACTTGTGGTCCTGCAGCAGCCATAGCATGGGCCGACAGTCACTGGCACCTGTTGATGGTTTGGGTTGGAGCACTGAGCGCAGATGTATGTCGCATTTCACTTTGATGGATGGCCCTACTGCGGCAGCATTGCATTCCGTTCTTGTGTTTCATTTGTGCGTCGGTCCCTGAAGCTGACAGTCTCTGCCCACCTCGCAGGCCAGGGGATTACTGGCCCAGCTTCACATTCAACTAGCGCTCAACATGTCCCTCAGAGAGGAGGTGCTTGTGGAGAAATGCCTAGGTGGGGGCCAGGGCATGGGGCACCATTGCATGAGAGCTCTTACAGGCAGAACAAGAGACTGCAAGGCCTGATAGAAAATCAGAGGCCTTTCAACACTCTGCAAAAGGGAACATCTGGGGAGGCGAAGGCACATGCGCTGTCGAACAGGGCGACAGGTCAGAGCTGCTCATTGAGCAGTGAGTGAGTGAGTGAGTGAGTGAGGCGGAGGGTGACATCGCGTGGCAGTTGACACCTCTTGCCCGTCTGGCTTGGCTCTGCAGGGCGGCGCCTGTGTACGCACTGCGGCAAGAACTACAACGTGGCTGACATCTACCTGGCTGCTCGGGGGAGCGACCCCGAGATCCGCATGCCCCCCCTCTCGCCCCCGCCCACATGTGTACCACATTTGGAGGTCAGGACGGATGACCGCGAGGAGGTGGTCAGGGCCAGGCTCCAGGTGGGTCATGGGCAGAGGTGATGGGCAGCTGGGCACCTGGGGACCGGCGTCGCTTGCAACTACTAGGAACTACCAACTGAGGATGTGACAAGGTGGAAGGGAAAGAGGAGCTGCAATTGGCGCAGGCAACCGTTACGTTTCTTGCGCAACTCTTATTAGGACTGGCAGTCACTTGTCGCATTGCTTTGAGGCCATGGCCACTGAACAGTGGTTGTTGTGTGCATGGGGCTGAATAGAGGTGTTGCGTGGTGTGCTTACTGCAGGCATACCGTGGGCAAGCGGAGCCTGTGGAGCAGGTCTTCAGAGAGGCAGGCGTCCTCAAGGATTTCGAGATCACTGCAGGGATTCCTGAAACGCTACCAGGCCTGCTGGAGACACTGGCACAATATGTTCCTTCGCAACTTGGCAACTTGCGTGTACCACTTGATCAACAAGTGTCGGCCGCCAAGCGGAGCCACAGCAGAAGTATCAGCCATTTTGGAATGGCTGAAGATGGTGTACCAATTGTGTAGAGAGCGAGTGCCTGCATGGCAAGGGCTGGGAGGACTCAGGGCTGGGAGGCTTCGCGGACTGGAAGCAGTGTCAGAACTGTGCATGAGTGCATGCCTGCTGAATTGAGAGATGCAGGGTTTGGCAAGCGAGTGTGAACGAGCAATGCATGGGATGTGGCATGCAACCTGGAGTGACCGACAGGAGTGTGTGCTCCTGAACGCATGATGAGCATGGATTTGACAAGCCAAAGATGCCATTGTTAAAGGACGGATTTCCGCAATGCAAGCCTTGCTTGGGCACTTCTTGATTACAGTGACAGTCCCTATCTCCGATCGGCCTAGTATCCGATCAGCCTATATGACCTTAGCTGTATGACCTTAGCCTCAGGCAATTCACACCCCATGTTATCCACCAAGAGTTGTAATCGCCATTACTCATGATCATCGCTTGGTCTGTCGCCTGAAATACACGATTCAGGGTGTCAAATCAAGAGACGTGCTTCTCTGCCGCGACTTGTGGTTGGACTGATTGGGCCAGATGGAAACGAACCCTGAAAGGGTCTTGCGCTTGAGCGGTCATCTATGAATTTATGCGAAATTTGATCCACAACGCTTCAAACGATGTTTCAGAGAAGCAGACTGATTGTCTTGCTATGCTAGGCCCTAATCCTTGCAAGGTGGTGAGGCGCCCCTGCCACAACTGCGCAATGGCAGTTCCCAGTCAACTTGCTGTTTGAACATTTGGAGAAACAAAATGCATATGTGAGTCATCATACTCAAGCATTGGTGTTGCAATGCCTGCATAACCATGAGCCGGGCAAGGCAAGAGAGCGCTGGGTTCGCCTGGCAAGCTGTTATGACTCTGGTTGTGAGTATGTGAGGTTCCGTCGAGGACATCGACTGACGGCCCGCATGCGCTGAATGTTGTTCCACCCCTGGAAAAAAACGTTTGCCAGTTCTGGGGCAATCGCTGGGAATACCGCCAGGAATCGTGTTGGTGATGCAAAGCAACACACCTCGTTTGTTTGTGGTTCGTTTATGTGGTTTCTTAGGGCACGCACCAGCAATGGCACAGGGCACACTTCAGCTCAAGTAACATGTCAGAGTGAGTCAGAGTGAGCGTAACACTTGTGTGTGACCTGTCAAACTGTGCGTACATCGCAGGGCTCTGACAGTGACCGTGATGCGCAAGAGGAGACATCCGGCATTCTGAGCAGTTGACGTTGGCATTCTGAGCACATGACGTTGGTACTCTGAACACTTGACGTTGGCATTCTGTTGATATGCCAGTTCCACTTCGGGCGATCGCATGAGTCCCCTTTACTAAGCTGTAGCAGTGGATGCAATGTTTGCTGCAGAAGACTGATTTCCTGCAGTATACGATTCGTGCATTTGCGTGGACGTGCTTCCTGGTGTGCACTCCCACCTTGTAACATGTCGGTCATCATCAAGTCAGTCAGGTTTGCAGCAATGTTGGCCATGGCTGCGAATGATCAGCCTTAGCAAGGTCAGGCGTAAAGTACAGGCAGCCATACCGTCCATGGGGAGCAAGTAGATACCGGCAATCAAAAAGGCGGGATGAAAACACATGTCACGTCGCATGTGAGGTCATGACTTATATTCGTGTTCAATGCCGTCACCCAAAATACAACCAATGAACGAGCATGGCCCAACATGGAGACCAAGCAACTCAATCCCCTAGGCTGAGGAAGACTGTACTATGCTGACCGTCAGGCACTACGCCAACTAGCTGTCCTCTGTAACCACGCCACTGCTTATCTCTATCTAGGATCACCTGAAAAACTCTAACCTCTTGTTTATTGTTTGCCTGCCCCGAACAGACAGGTAGGCCAGCAACGTGCACGTCCTGTCCTCACGCAGTACGTCCTCTGACATGTCAATTGTTAATCATACAACTAGTCATCCAGTGTCAAGTCAACTCTATCAACGGGCTCCTGCTCGATGACTGGTCTGGCCCCTTCAGGTGCTGGGCCACGGGCAGCCTGTGCGCCTTCTACTAGCTCATCGTTAGGCAAATTGTGGCGCTGCTGAGGCTCTTCTGGTTGCCTCAGCTGCTGCTCAACTGCCTGCTGCACCTGCTCAACCTGCCCTGGCTGCTGTGAAACCGCAGATTGCTCCTGTGCTTGCTGTGCCTGCTGCGCCTGTTTTGCCTCAAGCTGGGCCTGCTGAAGCTTCATTTCCGCCTGCCGGGCTTTGATAACCTGCAGGTCTCGCAGCTGCCGATCCATGTCGTACTCCCTCGCTGTGGCAAGCTGCTGCAGCTGAGTCTGCTCGCCGGCAGCTTGCTGCTGCTTCTGCGCAGCTGCTGCCCGCGCCTGCTGCATGCCTGCCAGTGCTTGCGCCTGCACTAGAGCCTGCTGCTGCCGCACCGCCTGCTCCTGTGCCTGAACACGTGCCTGGTACTGCTGATTGGCAGCCTGCACTTTAGCTGCTGCAGCTGCATCCACTGCAGGGCGGTTGGGCGGTTGCACTGGCGCTGGCCTGGCTATTGCAGGCGACTGACGCAGCACGTCTGCTGCCAGGGTGCCAGTGCGGGGCAGCCGGGCTATCAGGGATTCAATAAGGCGGCATGCCTCACCCACCTGCGATGCATTCCAGGCACATGGTGATCACATGCACACACCGCAACCGCTTCAAGGGCTCGTTTACAGGTCAAGTATGAGTGTCAGAGTCACCGGCGTTTGCTACGAAACACCGACTCAATATGTCATTCGCAACATGATGAGCTTCAGCAGAGGTCAGACGTCAAGGTCAGCCAGACACTACCCAGATGGTGGTTGTGCATCACTCCCCGGCCGTCCTTAACCACGCTAACCAGCGTCCACTTGCTTTCTTTCTTACAGCTACGTCCACAGGATCAAATTGCCATTCTTTGCCAGGGTCTGCACCCGCTCTGTCACAATATCAAGGCCAGCAATCAGCATGCAACCCACCATGCCTGAGCCTCCTATGTCCTCACCTGTGACCTAAACTGGGTAGCTGCTGCCTGCATCTGTTCCGGCTTCTCCGGGTCCAGTTGACTGCTGGTGGCTGCGGTCTCCTCGCGCGTCCGGTTCAGCTGCAATACAGCACACAAACTGCTAAAAGTGCTAAAACTGAAACTAACCCACACCAGCACGGATACTGACAGCTTGCAACGTTGACAGCAACAGCACAGAGCTCTGTGCCACACTGAAGATGCCTCACTAAACAACCAAACACCCACACACCTTCCGCCTGCAGAGACTAACTGGACAGCTGATTGGTAAGCCAGCACGTCTGTCAGCTTCTTACAGCCATGGCGTCTTCATGTTTCCTGCTACAGCAACCTACCTGCTGCACAATGCTGTTGTAACCCTCAGCCAGGTTCCTTTTTCTTGCCGCCAGCGCTGAGGCGTCATTCACAGGGACAACATGATGCAGCTCCAGCTCTGCGAAGTTCCCTGTGACAGGGGGCAAGGGAAGGTGGGCTGCCAAGGCAGCGATGTGGTTGACGTTTTGCTGCTGGCTGGCGGCACTTGCAGCGCCCTGGCTGCTGGCTTGTCGTAGCACGGCTGCAGAATGTTGCTGTTGTTGTGCTGAATGCAACACGGCCTGCTCCCGTGCAGCGGCTGCAGCCGCCATTTGCTGACGCTCTGCCAGCTGCCGTGCGGTGTAAGCAGAAGCAGCGTTCTGCAAGTCACGTTCAGCCTGCCGCCGAGCAGCCAGCTGTGCTGTCTGTTGGTGTTGCTGCTGTGCTGTGGCCTTCTGCTGCTCTGCCTGCTGCTGCTGTAAACGTATCAGCTCCTGACGCTGCTGCGCTGCTGTCTGTGCTGCGAACTCCCGGAGATACACCTGCAATTGAAAACAACTGCTCAGTATGAGCACCCTTGTGGCAGATCATCAGAAACCATGGCCTGTAAAGAAATGCGGACAAGTCGCTAAAAATCCTGTTGTAGACTTTGAAATGTTGCTGAACAGACAAAGAAATCAAAACATAAACGAACCCACAAAGAACGACGCACCTGCCGTTGCTCCGGTGCCAATGTTGCCAGCTGGCCAGGCGTGAGTGCGGGTAGCAACCCTGCCCCACTGCCCGCCCTGCCAGCAGCCCCTGCCTGCGCGCCCGCAGGCCCCCGGGCCGCCTGCTGCTGCTGCTGCTGCTGCTGCACCAACGCTGCAGCTGCCTGCTGTCTCGCTTCCACAAACGTACCCGCTCCTGGGTGCCCTTGGTACACGCCCCGCACAGGCGCCCCCGGCCCCGCCTGTCCCGCCGCGCCTGACTGACTTGTGTGCAGCTGCTGCAACAGCGGATGCGAAGACTTGAGCTGAGCAACGCTGGGTCCTGAGAGCCTCTGTGGTAATCCTTGTGGCCCGCCGTCTGCTGCTGCTGCTGGTGCTGGTGCGCTGCTGGTGGGCTGCTGCTGGTGTTGCTCCTGTTGTGCTTGTTGTGCCTGTTGTGCCTGCTGTGCTGAGACTGAGTTGGAGAGCTCCTTGTCCAATAACTGTACCAGGGAGCCTATGCGCTGATTGATCCAGTCCAGGGTACTGGCTAACGTGCTCTGGACAGCCTGTGGAGTGACCTGCAACAGCAAAAGAAAACAGGAAAGCGTGCAGTGACAGATCAAACAGGCGACCCAGGCGACATGTGCCAGGATAGCCGCACAGCACCAACACCATAACGGCACAGACCTCCGGTCAGTAGTGTAGTTCCAGAAAATTTGCAGATCTGGCCAGGGTATGCCGCCCACGCACCCTGGAAGTCATGTAGGCACTCTGACCTGCTTTTGATTGCTAATCAGCTCTAGGGCTAAAGGCCTCAAGGGCCGAGCAAAATAAACACTGGGCTGCGCTTGAACACTGATCGGCTCTAGGGCTGCAACCTCGTTTGACAAGCAAATAAACACTGACCTGCTCTTCCCCAGACTCTGTGCCAGTGCTGGCCGCTCCCGCCTCTGCACCCGCTGCTGCCGGGGCTGCCGCGGGTGTCACCAGCTGGACTGCCGCACGGACCATGGCGGCAGAGCAGCCCCGGTGGGCCAGCACCGCCGGCTGCATTGAAACAAAACCCGCAGCAAGGTGTGTTGGCGCGCGGACGCACAAGGACACCACGCAATCGTGACTTGATCAACCTCCTGTCTGTGCTAGCAAGTTCTTACAGGCTCAAATCGTTAGCCAAGCTGTCCCAAGTGCCTAGACCGTCTTTGTTGCGCTTGCAAAAATTTCCTCCCGCTCTTGATGTTTCGTGCTTCTTGTTTGTCAGAGGCTAGAAGCGCTGGTCAAGCTGTACTAAGTGCTCAGCCCTCACCATGAGGCCCAAGCCGCGGTCCTGCAGAATGCGCTTGTAGTTGCCCAGCCCATGAAGCAACACGCTCTTGAGCAGGACACCTGCACGGCAAGAAAGCCAGGAGGGTGCACTGCTGACGGCTGATGGCAAAGGGGTGTGCATTTGTGGACTGGCTGTCCTACGACAGGGGGTAGCAAAGGGTCAGGAGTGTCTGCTTGACCAATGGAAGTGATGGTTGGGTGTGGCATGGACAACCAACCCAGCATTCAAAGTACGCCAGTAAGGAAAGGATTGTTGAGTACGTCAGTGGCGAAAGGATGCAAGTCACTGTGCTGTCTTTGTGCCCTGGGCACTAGAAAACTCAAACCCCGGACGCAACCAACCTCCTCTCACCGTCGTGCTGTCTAGTCCAGTGCTGCGACACCTGTAGCCGGTCGCCCACCACACTCTGTATCAGGCCCTCATCCAGGGTAAAGCCGCGCGCCTCCGTCTCGGCAACCTTGCGCCTGCAGCCGACACACGGGGAAGGCAGGAACTCACGCACGACTGACATGCAGGAAATGAAAGCAGAATGGCTGCACAGCCTGAAGGTAGACCTGAAAGCACGCTGGCTAGTTGTTCATATCTGCGCCTGACGTGTTGGTCTTCTGCATCTGATCTGTTGGCGTACTTTCCAGACCTCTAGCGGTCAGTCTGCCTGGGTCGTCTTCTGTCCGACATGTGTCTCACCTTATGATGTGCATGTGCTCCACCTCATGATGTGCATGTGCCCCACCTTATGATGTGCATGTGCCCCACCTTATGATGTGCATGTGCCCCACCTCATGATGTGCGTCT
>QAXH01001002.1:1459-36087 GCA_004335635.1 Chloromonas sp. AAM2 | reverse complement strand
ATGATAGTGACACGCATCCGCCAGTTATGATAGTGACACGCATCCGCCAGTTATGATAGTGACACGCATCCGCCAGTTATGATAGTGACACGCATCCACCAGTTATGATAGTGACACGCATAAAACAATGCAAGGCAATTGTTATAGCGCTGGGGCTGGCTGCCAGAGTGTAGGTGCATGGCGCAGTGCCTGCAGGCAGCATGAGTATGCCACCTTCACACCCAGCCCCCTCACCAGTACAGCAGCCCCATGTTGAGTGCGGAGGGGTCAGCGCTCATCTGCAGCCACCTGGCGGCCCCAGTGGATATGCACAACGCTTGCTGAACCTGTAAACACATCACAGGCAAGTGACGTAAGGCGAGGGACAGGGGTGAGGCAAGGGACAAGGCTCACCAGGCGAGGGACAGGGGCAAGGCAAGGGACAAGGCTCACCAGGCGAGGGACAGGGGTGAGGCAAGGGACAAGGCTCACCAGGCGAGGGACAGGGGCGAGATAGTCAAGGCATCGGTGCAGCGGATGTTCCAGCATTGAAGGAGGCAACTGGCCAGGCGTGCGCATGGCAAAGGCAACGCCAGTGGCATGCTGGTGCACTGCAAGTGACTGGCTGCAAGGCCATGTGTTGTCACGATCACTTGCGTCCAGGTGTGGGTACTTGCGGCTGCCTGCCCTGCCCTGAGGGCAATCACCAGTGAGTTGGTACCAACCCCCAGGGGAATGTCACCCAGTACAGCCGCCCAGCACGCACCTGTGTGAGATAAATCCATGTGCGGTACAGCTGCACTGACGAGGTCATGCCAGCCGCTGGCCCACCATCCACAACCGCAGCCGCCCCAGGCTTTACACGCTTGGTCACTGTCCGAGTGCTGTTGTTGGTCCAGGCCGCGGGCAGGCGGAAGTGTCTGCGCATCTGCGCGATCATCTCTGCGTCCCCGTTGGGGTGTCTCTGTCGGTACTGTGCGCCCGGTGCGGTCACGCTCCAGTCCTCGGGTGCGGTGTAGCGTGATATGGCCGCCCAGCTGGGAGAGGACTGCCAACCGCTGGGGACAAGCAACAGGCCACAATCATCATTGCGGTAACCACAGCACAGCACAGCACAGCACAGCACAGCACAGCACAGCACAGCACAGCACAGCACAGCACAGCACAGCACACCACAGCACACCACAGCACAGCCAGCTTGGTTTGGAGCAGAAACAGATGCTGTACTGAAACTGCCTAACTGGCTTGCCCAAGAAGGGGGTGTGCGGGCCATGGGCTGCAGTCATGTCCATCTTAATATGCACACAATGGCCAAGGCCTGTGTCCCCGCTATGTTTGCAGCATGTGACCGGCCTGCTATGGTCTTGAAACTATGAGTATTACCAGGCATTTCTCTGTGGCTAGGCATTCCCACCACTCAGGCTTCCTCTGACTCACGTTTCGCTGACGAACTTTGCTGGCTTGACCAGTCTGGAATCCTGGCAGTCGTCCACATAGTTGTACAGGTGCACGTCGCCGTACCTGGGAACAGACAACACGCACAACCTCAGCGGTGAAGGCCAAACACACAACCTATACATTGATGAAGTCAGCGTATGTTCGCTCGCCCAACTGTATATCCGCAACTCATATCTGTGATCTAGCTCGTGAAATCCACAGCAAACAGTCAACAGCCTCCTAGAAATGTTCTGCCCTTCATCCCCTGCGTGGTGACACAATCCCATACGGCCCACCTAGGGTCTTGTGAGTTCCCCCATCTCTTGATGTACGGATCTCGGCTGTAGAGACCGTTAGAGGGGGAGGTGTCGACGTACGGCCGCTGGGGGTCCAACTGAACAAACGCAGCACCACAGTCTCACGACACGATACCAGGGTCTTAGCAGCAGCAGCAGCAGCATACATTACATGGCATAGCTAGTGAAACTGAGCTTAGCAACATTGGCTTGGACATGTTGCACATAAGAGAGGCAGATGAAACTAAAGCAGCCGAGCGATGCGGCATCCACCAGGTCGTGTCCCCGTGGTCATGTGCCAGCCTACCCATATGATAACTTTGTTAGCCTCACTCATTTGGTTCACAACTCTTGCTCAGGGCCAGTCAGGGCGGTGACCATCCCTTGGGTCCCCTAATGATGCAAACAGACGCACCCTGCCTGCTCCACCACTGCCCGGATGCAAACAGACACACCCTACCTGCTCCACCACAGCCCTGATCTTGTCCGTGAACCATGTGTTGAAGTCCGAAACGTACAGCGCCAGGTTGTAGCGCACTGCCGGGTACTCGGGGAACAGAGCCTCGACCTGTGCAGGCACAGCGCGTGCAAATCCTGGTAGCGGAGGCGCTAGAGGGGTGCGTGCGCATGGGGCACAGCCCATCACAACCCGTCCCTTGCAGTTATTCCTGTAGAGCATTCACGGCTAGATATTGCAGTGTTGCTGGCGCGGGGTCATGCACCTTGGTGGCTGTGCATCCTGCATTTGTCTGATGGTCTCCCTGTGTCTGGTGCAGTCACTGGAGGTGGGTCGGTTTCATACTCATACTCATACAATAACAATAACAATAATAATGATAATGATAATAATAATATAAGAAAAATATAATCTCAAGTGAGCCTGCCTGCTGTCCAATCAACCAAACGTACTGAGGACCTGCTACATGGTTGGCACCAACTCCGACCCTGGTTGGGACATGTGCAAGGGGCATGTGTATGTTGAGTGCTTTGACTGCTCAAGTTGCGTGTCTGTGGCTGCGTCCAATCCTATGCTGCATTTGTCTCAGGGCTGCTCCTGCCACTGTTTGCTTTCTGCACCCTGCCATCCGCACCTCGTTGTTTCCTCCCCATATGGCCACACTGGCATGGTACCCCAGCTGCCGCACCTCCTGCCGGGCCTCAAGCACGCCCTGAGGCCAACAGGCTCACCGGGAGACTTAGTGCAGCAGCAGGGAACAGACGTGTTATCAAGTGTTATCTCCATCGAAATAGAACTAGAGGTGCAGATATGCCAACGCACTTCCCATTGAACTTGTCACCAGGATGCTGCGGCAGTGTAGGCCTAGGCCGTAAACATCCAAGGCACCCAGCTTGACATTGGATTACTAGACGCCTTCACGTCTCCTCCCTCGAGTGTTTCCCCGCTCACCTCTTCTATCAGGGTGGGAGTGAGCGGGTATGGCGCACATGCGTACATGAACTCCTGCCACACCAGCAGCCCCTGCCGGTCGCACCAGTCGTACAGATAGTCCGGCTGGTAGCGCCCGCCGCCCCACACACGCACCATGTTCATGTTGGCGCGCACGGCCTGGCGCAACAGAGCCTCAATACCTGCACACGGTGTGCGGGAAAGCCTCCCAGAGAGCATATTTGGAACGAGCATGGAGCGATCAAGAGGTGCAGCTCGTTGGGCCAGCGCTGATGACTGGCTCAATTGCCGACCAACCAACCCTGCTCGCCATTGGCAATCTCATCCTTTCTCATGCATACTATGCAGCACTTCGGATTCTCCATCATGCATACCCAGGCACTTCAGCAGCAGCCGTAGCAGTGACTTCAAAGTAGTCACCACACACGCTGCATGCAATGGTGGCATGACATGGGTACACGCCATGCCATGTCATGCTGCGGGTGCGTGCCAGGCTGCCCCTCACCTGCTTGCTGTGCGCCCCTCACATGAAGGACATCCAACGGAATAAGGTTGGCGCCGCGCATGTAGACGGGCACGCCATTCACACGGAAGTAGAAGCTCTCCCCCTTGCTGTTACTGTCACGTGTCTCATTGCGGGGCACACGAGGATCATGCTCCGGGCGGTGGCTGAGCGTGATGTAGTCTATGCCCCGAGGGTCCTCTACAAAGGGACCCACTCCTTCCTCTGATGATAACGTAGTCGTGTTAGTGCTAGTGACAGACTGCTCCAGCCTTCGTCCAGTCCTAGTTTCCAGGATACCGATGGTATCATTGCGTTCAGGGCTGCGCAGACTGACGCGCTTCCACACGGTCTGGCGGGGCCGCATGGAGGGTGGTGGTTGCGTGTCTTCTGCAGACATGTTCTCATGAATGTCTTCCCATGCAGTGTCCAAGGGTTGAGTGACCAGCTCTATGTGTCTGAAGCCTAGCATGAGGCTCATGGCACTGCATGGCTGCTGGGGATGCAGCAGGGTGCGCCGGAGACTCACAGCACCCGGCCACGCACCGCCTGAAACAACAACATCAACCAGCAGCAACAGCAACATGGGCATCAGGGGCTTGCAATAATTGCGACAGCACGTGCAGAGTCGCCATCATGACTTCGCTGGGGTTTCCTGTTACCTGCATTTGCAGTATGAATGCTGAGTTGTCTCGGGCAAGACTTCACCCATTCATGCTGCCCACCTAACTGCATTGCACTCTGTGAACAAAGCACCACCATGCACTGCTCCATTGGCAGCTGCGCAACCCACCATCGCTGAGCCAGTCACATTCCGTGCCCTGCGGTGTGAGGGTCACTGAGAGCGGGTACAGGGGCTGGGGCCCGTGACCCCGGGGCCACCACAGCCGCACCAACTCCAGGCGCACTTGCACCTGACACACGCAACACAGCACAACAACTGCTCTTAGAGCAGATATGCACGACACGGCGCAAGTAGACCTGAAGCTCTGCTTTGTTACCTATCTGTCCTCAGCTCACCTGACCTCTTGCCATGCATGATTGACCCCTTGCCAGGGTGATAACTCGTCACACACTGCATCTGCGTCTACTATCCTCTACATTGGCAAACGTCGTGCAACACCCCACAATGCCCTGTTTGGGAGGCAAACAATTGCCCTGGGCGATTGGTTTGCCTGTACCCACCTTGAGCGTGTGATAATGCACACCAGACGATTGCGGTTCGAAGTCCATGCTTGCTGCCGCCCCCTGCACCCGGGGCATGTCCACTGCCAGGGTCACGGTGCGGTTGTTGGGCCATGCTTCAGGCCACACCACCTCGCCCTCCACCTCCACTGTGATCAGCCCCTGGTCCCATGCATGCACCTGCTGCACGTGCACACCTGCAGTTGTACAGCCACATGGGGCGATTGACTTGTGGGGCCTTTGAGTTGTTCTGGAACCCATTGTCTGGGTTGCAGCTCCGAACATGATGCCCTGGGCAATTCTGTGAATGCCACAATGATGATGACCCGGATCCCCGATTCAAATGTTGAGATGCAGAGTTGGCGGAGCAACCGCCGGACGGCGCAATGTGCCCCATGCCATGCCACCATCACACATCAGTTGCACTTGACATGGGTTGTGCGTGCAAGTGTAGATTCAGTCGCAGGCTAATGCTTGATGTACGTGCTTGATGCAAGTCAGCTGCAAGCCGATGGCCTAAATTCAAAGTGTCAGTTTGCCTCTAGTCATGTTTGGGTTTGAGCTACACAGCACGGCTGCATGTGCTGCAGATGCACCATGTGGGCAAGCAAGCCACAGTCCGCTGGTGCGGACAGGTGCTCAGCAGCCTCCCGGAGTCGGCTGCACTTGTGGTGGATGACATCGTGCCCATGGTTGTGTGAACAACCTGGCAGCCACCTATGGCTGGACTCAAAGGATTGAAGAGCAACACAGCCACAGTCCATAGCCATGCTTTGGAAAGGCCAGAACAAGGACGCTGATAAGCCAAGGCCTCTTTCTTAGTCCATCTGACTATTCTCATCATCTGCTTACCGCTGAGCCAGGGCGTGCTGTACGCCACCAGGGTCACGCTGCCATGCAGGCCCATGGGCGCGATGGCAGGGCCCCAGTCCCAACCAAAGTCCTGCGACACACCACAGGATGACACATGAGAAAGGAGGTAAGACCACACAAGATGGCAAAGACACTGTATAACACGCACAATATATCGCATGTGAGTGCTGGGACGGCATGTGCAGTCCAGCACAACTGGTGCAAACGTGTGCATGTAATGAGCAGGCTGGTTTGCCTGGCATCAAAAGAATAGACAGGAGGAGGTCAATTGCAGCCGCTGCCAGTTGTGGCCTGATCGTTGCAAAAAATGAGTTTTCTGGCTGCAGTTCCTCTATTTGCTGCGTCAGCACCTAGTACCTTGACCCTCACTCACTGAAGCAGGTTTGCGTATGAAGTTGTAGTACAGGTACGCCCCAGGTGACAGGTTGCTAGGCATGTCATACGGGTAGCGCCGGGCGGCGGCGTACACGTGCCGAACGGGCGAGGTGAAGGCAATGCTCAGCGTGTGCTCGCCCGCTGACGGGTCGGGTAGGGGCACCCGATACTGCCTGTGAACACGTTGAGAGCATGTGACAGTGTGAGAACAGTGTGAGAGCAGTGTGAGAGCAGGCAAAAGCTACCGGACAGCGGTGGGCATCTCCAGACGAACCCTGTGTCCATCGCACGCACGCACGCACGCACGCACAATACACACACACACACACACACACACACACATACACACACGGGGCTATCCCAGATGCATCTTATCAATCCTTTGTCTCTGGGGACTTCCCAGCGGCCTACGTCCGTGTGCCTTGCCAGCCCACACACGCATCCACGTTCCTCCAGATGATCGCTAACCAGAGGCCTGGTACCCAACCATTGCGATGCCAGCCTGTGAGGCTTGGTGCATGGTAGCAAGTTTGCCATTACTTCTTTATGAGTGCACCATGAAGCCCCACCTATGGAAGTTTTGCGCCAGCAGCACCCGCTGCGCGTCCACTGTCACCTCGGCCAGCGTGTCCAGCCCGTCCAGCATGAGGTCCACTTGGGTGTGTGCAGCCATGGCGGGCGGCAGGGTGAAGCGGGTGCTGAAGGTCCAGTCGTCATCACTCACCCAGCGCTGCAGAGCCTCGTTCTGCCTGCAGGGTCAGTAGCTAGAGGTGGGCAGATGCAACATGACACGGCTGTGAACTGAATTGCTGGAATTGCAACTGTGTGTGCATGAAATGCCAGCTGACACGCACAGCACATCGTCATTACAAGTTGAAACATCCAGAGCAGGCGGACGTCGTGCACTGCTGTTGTGGTGGCATTGATACAGACAACAGCTGCTGATCTCTACGGTGAGCAAGCCGTTGGTCGACTGAACCTCGTGTGATTAGTTGTTTGCGGTGTGTCTAGTTGGACTCAATGTGCCTCTTCTCACGCACAAAGTCTGGCAGAGTCTGGCAATTGCCCTCACAGATGGTTGGGCGGGCTGGAGAAATGTCATGAATATCTGGCGCCCCTGCTCGCCTGGTGCCCCTGCCCCTCATGCTTGTTCAATTTCAAACTGTCTGGGTTTGCAACTGACTGCCTTCATCAGCGGTGGTGATGGCGCAGAGACACTACCTTATGTTCCATATCTGGCATCGATTCTCTACACAGGTGGTGTTTGTGCACTTGAAAAAAGCCTAGTGCCTGCTGCAGCCACTCCATGGCCATCCACCCAGCGTGTCACCTGTACAGAGGGTCCCCAATGATGCCATGCTGCATCAAGCCCTCCGTGACCGACCCAGGCACCACCACTGAAGCCAACCTGATGCTCCCGTTTGCATTCCTTAGCTGCCATGTGGATCCCTGCAGGCTGGACAGGCTTAGGGTTTGGACGGGCCCATCGCTGAGCCCTGCGACATAGCTGAGTGCGAACGCGGCGAGCAGCAGCCCAAGCGGACACAACGCCGACATTTCGACATCTGCACGTTGTCTGCACTGCGATGTGCTGATGCATCAACCAGTTCCGATGTGACAGCGTTGATGTGAGTTCATTGTGATGGCGTTTCAAAGTCGATTGACAGCTGGGCACATCAGACAATCTCAAACCTTATCAAGTGCATCCTCTCGCGCATCCACATGTCAAGAAAATATCCTAGCAGCGGTATTGGTCACACCCAGCAGTTGTTCGGATGGTCAAAACCATAGATCTGCAAGTGATGTCTGTTCGCAGAGGTTATACCAACATTCTTTGATTATTGCCGCAAGCGCTAGTCGTCACAAGAAGTCATGCAGCCCAGAAATCATGTGGCCTCGGCCCGAGAACCAGGAAAATCTAGAAATCGTGTTGTTCTTGTCCTCAAAGGCCGTTGTTATACCAGCTTGACACTGGTGCAGGCGAAACGTTCACTGTCGCTGTCCATGTCCTCAGTCCAATCCCCTGAGGTTGTCCCCTTGTCCTATCCCCACACTGGTCCCAGTGGCGTTTCTGGAGATTGTCCCAGAACTGGCAAACATCTTTTTTTTGGCTGCGTATTGCCGTAAATTCGCTGCAAGCAGTCATGACTGAGCAGTCACGCTGCTCCACGAAATCATGTAGCGCCGACCCGTGCCTCCAGTGTGCTGATCTTGGTCATGAGCTCTTGCTGTTGATTCTGAAACTGCGACTCCATCGCTGCCTTCAACAGCACCTGCACATGGCAGGCCGGACACACACACAGCCTTGCACCATGTCTGCACCTGTTCAACTCCTGAGGCACCCTGCATGCTGCCCTGACACACATCAGCTCAATCGTTGCAGTCCACTAGTACTACACCAGGCAAAGGACAGAAAAACCTAGCTCTAACAGCTATGTGCACCGCCGGCCCTACTGGGCCTCTGATCTGACACATGTCCACTCGACCCCTGCATCTCACTGCTCTGCCACAGGTGAAGGATGGAGCCGCCTAGCTTGCATTCAACCCACAGCAACGTGCGATGCCAGCCGGCATCCCTCCCTGTGACTCACGAGTTCTTTGTCCACCGCGGCCTGCACTCTCTCGCGTATCTCCTCGGGCACCGCTGCTTCATATTCCTCCCGTAGGCGCGCTACTCGCTCCGCCTCGGCCGCCGCCTCCGCAGCTTCTGCAGCGGCCGCGACTTCCGCCTCTCGCTGCGTTCACAACACAGCATGAGGAGATGAGCACATGTAAGCGATTTCGCGCTTGATGCGCCCCTTTGCCTGTCTGCGCTCTCGGCACCAAGGCTCTCGTGGCAACCTGTGCCTGATGCCTGAATCCCCGTCTGCTTGCCTAGCAGGTCTTGTGCCCACTGTACTTTGTAATGCCTGCCAAGGCACTTGTCATGCCAATCACGCTGCCTTGGTATCCCAATGTTGCTTGATTTCACCGAACCGCACCTGTTGTTCCTCTAGGCTGACCACCTCATTGTGCTCCTCCTGCGTCATGGCCTCTACCAGCGGCTGCAGCGCCTGCGCCACTTCCACGGTGTCTGCGGGGTGCGTCTGGCTCACGCTCAGCACAACCCTGCGTGCACGCAAGCAAGCCAAACCAAGTTACCATGGAAAGTGCACACACTGTCAGTTGGTACTTGAGCACAGAGGGTGCCAAGGTGGCTCTTGAGTACCGTGTGGCGTCAGACCCTTGGAATAGAACTGCAGTTGCAGCCGGCATGGCTTATGCAGCTCGACGTAGGATTTGGATCCAAGGCCTGCGGTGTGCATGCGCTCATCAGTTGTGCATGCACAATGTAAGCGGCCACCCTAACTCCATGCGTAATAACCTGTCTGTGAACGCGTATTGGTACAGTTTGTAGTGCCTGTAGTAAGTGTCCAGGCCCCAGTCCAGCATCTGTTTGAACTCCTGCAGCGTGAACAGCCCCACACTGGCCGGCGGCCGCTGCACGCTGTGCTTCAGAAGCAGGTCCTTGAACAAAGTGAAGGAGCGGTCAACGGGCATGCGGTCCTGGGTGGACCGGCTGTGGACTGTCTTGATGATGGAGACCAAGCAGGACAGCTTATCAGGGCTCAGCCGCAACTCCTGTGTAGCACAGAGAGCAGTAAGGACAAAACGAGCGTATCTCTTTTCCAAATACCCTCATTTGCTGCCTGCGGGCTTGACACGTGATGGTATCACAAGGCAAGCTCCACACCGGAACCAACCCAGCATGCAAGATGTGAGCAATGCAAGATGTGGCTTTCTGCTCACCTGCCCGAATTGCAATGTGTAGACGTAAAGGTCCAGTAGGATTGCCTGTGTTGACTGAGATGTGTCCGTGAGCCCCATGAACTTGGCTAACAAGTCACGTGCATTCATGCCCTTCTTGGGGTTGTGCAGCATAGCTAGCTGCTCAGCTGATAGGTCAGCCCATACCAAATTGTTGGCCTGTGAGGTGAGGGCGCAGGTGGCATGTGGGTTGGACAGGTGCACGCCAGAGATGCTGTACCAAATCGGCTGAAGTAAGGCACAAGAGCTTTAACTCAGCTTTATAGGTCATGCAGCTGGGGTTTCTAGTGCACGAATTCCTCACCATGTCACGGTCTTAGAAAGGACGCTGTCCAGTGTGCGAAAGAACTCCGGACAGTGAAGTCAAAGTCTGAGCACCAACGTGCACAGCGGAAGCTCGACAAAGCTTGCTGCTGCGGCAATAGCCGAGACAAAAAGGTCAGCAACCGTCTTTGCACCCGTTTTCGTTTAGTTGCCGGGTCCTGCTGCTCGTTATAAATTCCCGCAAGTATTTGATACCTATTGACAGACTACAGCCAAAGCAGAGTCATGCGTACATATTGAGCGGCGATAGCAAGATTTGCAGTTATACGCCACCATGTGGTGCGAGAATTGCTCTGCGGAGGTGGACGGAGATGATGCCATGGGATTTACGTGCTGCTCGCAATGTGGTCGCGTCTTGTCCGAAAACGTCTACGCATCAGACGTGCAGTTCGCCAAAGGCGCAGATGGCGAGGGTGTCGCGACTGGCATGTACATCGGGGAGTCAGGCCAGGCCCGAGGTGCAGCACGGTACTCTGGAGGTCGCATGTGGTCTGGGCAGGTGAGCATGCATGGGGAAACCAGAAGTAACAGGACATGCATGGCAGACATGGGTCGAAATGCAAGCAAGGCATGTCATGTTCTCTGCATTCCTAGGTGCCCGTTCCTAGGTGCCGCCTCTCAGGCAGTTCTTGATTGCACTGAAGTGTCAGTGCTCTGTCTTTGCCACCTGGCCTTCAGCCTAAAGGGTTATTAAGGAGAACGATGCTCCCTTGCTTATGTGCTATGCCGTCTGCAGTCAGGGGATGGTCACGAAGCAGCCATCAACCGAGGTCGCAACGAGATTGCTGCGCTGGTCAGCAACCTCAAAGTGACCCCCGCAGGCGAGGCCACAGAGGCGGCCCACAGGCTGTACAAGCTAGCCATGGTCAAGGGCTTTACAAGGGGCAGGCGCATCGCACAGGTGTGTGGTCTGGGACCAACATTTCTCTCTTTGAATGCAACAATCAGGATTAGATAGTGCATAGCAAACTCGTGGGTCTCAGGCTCATTATAGCAAGCCCTTTGAACTCCCCGTTGTTTCTGGATGCCAGGTGATGAGGTCTTCTCCTGTTCGGTGTGCTCCTTCTCGCCTCAGCTAGGGCGCTTGTGACGTCCCAGTCACAACTGCTGTGTGCATGTGCATACTGCCCTCATCCCGCAGGTGGCGGCTGCCTGCCTGTACATCTTCTGCCGGCAGGACCGGCGCGCCTACATGCTCATTGACTTCTCCGACCAGCTCTCCATCAACATCTACACGCTGGGTGCTGTCTACCTTCAGCTGCTGAGGCTGTTCAGGCTGGATAACTACGCGGCCTTCACCAAGCCTATCGACCCCTCACTGTACCTGCATCGGTTCGTGGACAAGCTAAAGCTAGGGGAAAAGTCAAAGGTAAGAACATGGTGGGCGTGTAGGCAATCCTTGTGTTGCTGATAGAGACAACTGTTAGGTCTGCAGCACGCAAGCTACAAAACCCTGACAGTTGCATGACTGACATTGCCTCCGATTTAACGACGTCACTGCAACAGTAACTGCGTGTTCTAGCCTGCAAGCTCTTCTTCATACCCAATCTAGACCGACAGACAATGCGCTTGCACCCTAGCACACGGTTGCACTTCTATATGGAATCTCCTCCATATAGCCGTAAGCTGTGAAATCTTCACAGTATTTATGCCATAGCAACTCAGTCATCTAGTTGCTCAAACCCACTTGGGTGGGCACCTGTCAGTCCTCACCCATGCTCCTTTTCCCTGGCCGCAGCCCGTGGCCGCCACCGCTCTCAAGCTAGTCCAGAGCATGAAGCGGGACTGGCTGCAGACGGGCCGGCGCCCCTCCGGCATCTGCGGCGCCGCGCTGTTCATTGCCGCGCACGCGCATGGGTGCGAGTGCAGCAAAAAGGACATCATTGCTGTGGTGCACGTGGGCTGGAGCACTCTGGAAAAGCGGGTCATGGAGTTCGCACACAGCAACGTGGGGGAGCTCACCATCAAGGACTTTGAAGACCTCACGGACACGTACCGAGAGGAAAAGGTGTGAGACACAAGGCGGATGGGAGAGGTCCTGAGGGGACGAGGCAGGGCACGTTTTGTCAAGGTTTTGAGGCATACACAGCGCCCCGGGCTGCAAGATGGAGATGTTGAGAGACGTAAGGGGATGTTCCACTTGATTTGCCAGCTTTAGCGCCACATAGGCTACCTGCTGTGGGGAAGGAGCGAAAGGGATATGGGCGCTGACGAGCGACGGCAGAAGGTGTGAAGGGTTCGTAGGGCAGCAGCCTCAGGCAACAAGCAGATGCGTGTCAATGCCTGGAGCTTGCAGCTGCAGAAGCCTGCCCCCATCATGTGTGGTGTGGTTCCGTTCCAGGTCTCATGTGCTACTGCGCGGCAGTCCGTATAGAAAGTCTGTTCAGCGTGAGCTCCTGCACCTGTTCACAACAGTCGCTTCATCGCTTGTGCCGTTTGTATTACCCCATGTACCCTGTTCAGGAGCGGGTGATCCAGCATCACATGCAACTGCTGGAGGCGGCTCAGACCACCGGCGGGGCCACCGCCAAGCAGCCCGCTGCACCCACCAGCACCCCAGAGCCACCCAAGGAAGGCACTGCCGCTGGCGCTAACACTGGGAAGGGGGCCGCGGAGGGCGAGGTGCGTGGCTTGAACAGTGAAGGCAGCTGATTGCCACAACTAAGAGTGGTAATCATACTCACTGTGTTGAACATGTAAAAGCCACGTCGACTACGTTTAGCTACTCATGGTAAATGATATAGGCTTTGGCTTGGTCTGTCATCGGTGGTTTCCCGTGCTGTGGCTCGTCAGGTGCACAGATGCACTGCACCCAATCATACAACTTGATCAACTTTGATCACCAATATGAATACTGCTTGTTGAAAAACAAATAGTTGATCAAAACAAATGTTGGATAAGAATGCCATGCCTCTCTTTGTGTTTCCAGGAAGTAGACGAGGAGGCCGCTGCAGAGGCCGCGGCTGAGGCCGCGCGCATCCAGCGGCTGATAGAGCAGGAGAAGACAGGCGCATGCGAGCATGTGGACATGGGGGATCCCATATTCGCGTACGGCATGTGCCGCTCCTGCTTTGAGGAGTACCTCGACGTGTCAGGCGGAGTGTACCAGGTGTGACGCCTTCCACTCAGTCAGTCAGTTAGTTACTTAGTTAGTTAGTTAGTAAGCAATGGTCATTGCAATGTGCGTGTACAGTACAGGAAAGCACTGGTAAATGCAGCCGCAGCACTCGCAGCAGCTCGTCCCAGTCAGTGTTCTGCTAAAGCAGGCGTATCTGCTGATCTGTCGTGCGTGTACTGCCCGTCAGTTTAGCATTTGCTCTGTGTCAACTTCGCCCGGCAAACTGTGTCATACATGTAACGTGATAGGCAAAACTAGCATTCTTACAGGGTCAGGCTGAGTTTTCAGAGCATGTCATATTTAAGGCTAGCAGGGCTTCTGCAGGCAGCAGTTCACATATCAGACCTCATTTTTTTCCCTCTCCTCCCCCGCAGAGCTCCGTTGACCCACCCGCCTTCACCCAGGGCGCCATGAGGGCGCTGCGCAAGCAGGTGATGGCCCTGCCCGCGCCCGCAGCCACTCCCGCTGCTTCACAAGGCCTTGATGAGCTGGCAAATGCAGGTCAGGCCAAGCGATGTGCTCCAGGGAATGCTGATGTAACTGCAGCGTCGGGCGCTTGAAGGGGTGTGGTATTGAGGTGTCTGGCCCACAATTCATCGTAGGTGTCATGTTCATGTTTTCATAGGCGCAGGAATGGGTTCGGAGATTCATGCTTTCAGAGCACCCGTGAGTGCAGGCGGTGACTAGTGTATGGAGCTCTAGCAGCCACTCTCCCACTTCCTCATGTGTTTTGTGTCACTGCTTTGACTGCAGCCGCAACACAAGCAGCTGGTACCAGCAAAGGTGATGCTGGAGAGGAGGAGGCCGATGCAGAGCAGCTGGGCAGGCAGATGGACGAACTACTGCCCTCCCTCCGCTCCCAGGCCCAGCGTGCACAGAGGGCGGCAATGGAAGCAGAGGCAGCTGCGGCAGCAAGAGAGGCAGCAGACAGAGCGGCGGCGGAAAGAGCAGGGCAACCGGCAGGCGATAAGGCCGCTGATGCGAGCAATGGCGCAGCTGCGGGGAAGCGGGTGCAGTTTGGGCTTTCAGGGGAGGAGATTGACGCTATACGTGGCCCAGAGACGGCTACCACTGGTGCTGCCACCGCCACTGCTGGCAAAGCGGCTGGTGCTGCTGCTGCCGCTGCGGCTGCTACAGCCACGACTGCCACGGCAGTTGGTGCAACAGTTGCAGCAGCAGCAGCTAGAGCGGGTGGCAGTGGCAGTCAGGCGAGTGCAGGCACAACCACAGCAGCAGTACCAGTACCAGGAGGCAGTGAAAGTGGGAAGGGACCGGCCACTACCAATCCGCCATCTGATGCTATTGTGCTCGAGGAGATTGACACCTTGTCCGATGTTGAGGATGAAGACGTGGAGTTGTACATTGCTAGTAAGGAGGAGGCGGAGGTCAAGACCATGCTTTGGACAGAGATGAATAAGTAAGCAAGTTGGTGAGGGTTTGGAAGGAGGGGACAGAGTGTTGTGTGCATGCTTGGGATGTTGATGTGTGTGTGTGTGTGTGACATTGATCAAGAACGTGAACTGGCGCCTGGGAACAGATTAGTGGTGAGAAGTCCACAAAGGGTTTGCTCTTAGGCTGTGACGTTGCGTTGGGGCCAGGAGTTGGATGAATCAAGACAGGGTGAAGATGCTCTGCTGCCACGGTTTGGTTCAATTATGGCTGACACAGTCATGCACATTCATCACGACACTGACATGGTTTGACTTGTCTGCACAGCTTCTGATCATTTGCGTTTTCCCTGGCAGTTAGCTGTGCCAGAGCAGTGCAACAGCAGAGATTTCATATTTGGCTTGTGACTGTGTGCAGGGATTGGTTGGACAAGCAGGAAGCGAAGAAGAAGGTGAAGGAGGCGGAGGACAAGGCCGGTCCCCGCGCCAAGCGTGCGTACGTGCGCCGGGCCAAGGCACTGCCCCCCGCGGACTCCGCTGAAGGGGCGGCCAAGAACATGCTAGAGGCTAAGAAGCTGTCGAACAAAATCAACTACAGCGTTTTGGAAGATTTGTTCCGGTCTGATGCGGGTGACAGAGACCAGGCTGCTGGGTCGGGAGAGCAACAGGGGGAGGGGGAGGAGGGACAGCAAGAGGAAGAGGAAGATGAACAGGAGGTAGAAGAGCGGGTGGGAGGCCAGGGGGCAGGCGCGGGCAAGGGGAAACGAACACGCGAGCTTCCGACTGCAGATGTGGATGTAGGGGGTGGGGAGGAGCCGGCGGTGGTTACTGCAGCCATGAAGAAACGTGCGGAGGCTCGAGCGCGGGAGCAGGCACAGGACGCAAAGCGGTACAAGCTGGCGCTTCAGCAGGAGCAGAGCAAGCGGGGCGCGGGCGGGCTGGGCGGCGGTTTCCTGGGGTCGTTGACTTTTGCAAGCAAGGACAGTTCGGCCGCCAAGGCCCGGCCACAGGGTCTAGGCAGCCTTCGGCCGCGCGGCAAATGACCATGTCACACTTGGATGACTTGCCATGCAGCGTGTGCCTGGTCTCACATGGACGCACTGAGATGTGTTTGGTGGCTGGACACAAGGCCAGCAAGCTCCTGCGAATTATCCACAATTCATGACCGACATGCGCGGTATGCTGGCAAGAGGACCATCAACGCAGACCGTTTGCAAATTCTTTACTAATTTCGCAAGTAATGCATTTTATCACTGCATACCGGGACAACGTTGAGCACGTATTGCCTGCTTGGTTTCAGCTTGTGACGTATTCTTTTGAGAGGCTTGGGCTGCTTCTCCTCTGGTCAGTAGATAGCTTGGGCAGGGTGTTCCTGCTGCCTCGTGCACACATTGTAGTACAGGCAACGTCCTGTGGCTTGCTGCCTATGATACAGTACACACCACAGCAGATTGTAGCACGTAGATAAGGCACAGATGACGTGATAGGTAGTAGACACGTAGACTGGTTGGCTGGACAGCTCAGGGTGCGGTTGTGTCAAATACTGGCAAAAATTCCAACGATGATATTTGATCTGCAGCTCTTGCAATCGCTGCCTTGATTCGTGGTGTTGACTGCAGTTCAAACCTGTCTGTTCTTGATCAATGCGTTGCCTCATAGTGGTTTGGCAAGTTATTCCTTTCACATACAGAACTTGGTCGAGACGTGCATGCATCTCCTGTTTTCAAATACTTGTTCTGTTAAGAGGCCCGCTGCCTTTGACACTGCCACGTTGGCAGCCACATGTCGGACATCTCAGGGTGCTATATTAAGCCATGAAAAGACTGGACAATACTTTAATCTCTTAAGTCGGCCTATGCAGCGGATGCGTGTGAAATTGAAGCAGAAAGCAGCAGCAGCAGCAGCAGCATGACTGCCAGACGCCAACCGATCAGATGCCTCAGAAACAGTTGGGCGGCATTGTCAAAGCTAGAGCATCCAGCTTACACAAGCACACACGACTGCGGTCTCAGCAGTCTACCTCAATTACCAGGCAGCAACGCAGTAAAGCACTAAACAGTGTATGCCACGCCCTGACGAGAAATGCACTTGATTCTTAGGTATGTTTGAGGTGCTGATTAAACTGCAGACACCAACTTTCAAAAGGCCACGCGACGCTGGGCCACATCACAACTAAAGTAAAAACTGAAAGGCCAGCTAACCAAAGGAATGTTTATGGGCCCCCGACAGCATCTGATAATCGAGCCTGTTGCCTCAATGCAAGAAAGGTTGTGGAAACAAAGGGATGGATCACCGACCCAAACGATCAAGTAAGGGCCAAGGTTTTGTAGGCAAGGGGCCCATGGTAGCAGTTGGAACAGTTCCTCGACCCTTAGTTAGCCAGTCATTATGGGGCTGTGGCAGGGCACACAAATTGCCAGCAGTGCTATTGCAAGGTCATCAAAGCACAGTTCAGTTTATCCTCTCAAGTTCTGACTGCTCCAGCGCCTGCGCCGGCCTGCATCGCCCTAGGCATGCATGCCTGGAACGCATTTGGACTTTTACTTGACTAGTATACCAGGACAATCTGAACCAAGCAAACATCTGAAATAGTGTACACTACGCTGTTTCAAGCCCAAAAACAAGCTCACATTTCTTGACAGATTGATGATATCGCATATGTGGTGAGTTCATCCTGTCTTAGTTGGTGGATGGAGATCTGTTGACTTCATCATGCCTAGCAGACAGGTTGAAGGCATCTGTTGCGTTCATCGTGTCTAGAAGACTGTGAGCAGGCGTTCCACTGGCTGGCGGCACAGGGGGCAGGGGGCGTGCTGGGCCACTTGTCCGGAGCAGTTGCGACACACGCACATGTGAACTGTCGCACCATGCTGCAAAGAAACAGGGCATGAACACAGTTTGAGCGTGAGCGATCACCACCATGTCACGAGGGCAGCTAGGCTACAGCCATGCGTACCAGAGCAACATAATGCTGCCATCAACCTGTCTGGCACACTATCCATGCCTAATTGCAGCTGTTGCCAGCACAAGGAACAACACACTTGGGCACAGTTTGTACGCACCACACGCACACATCCATATCAAATGCTCGACACTGGCATGTTCACATCAGATGGCCAACTTCCTGCGCTGCTTGACCACCAGCCTCCCCATGTTGCTTTTCCATGCGGCAGCTGCACTGCCCAGCTATCCATGATACCTGTGGACGCCTCTGTGATCATTTGCCCCAGGTTCTCATTCTGTGTGACACCCACCAGATATCCTGCCTCCCGAGGTGCAGAGAGGCAGATGACACACAGCCGCTCCTCGGCCGTCTCAGTGTCTGAACTCGCCCCAGCCGCTTGCAGTTGACTAACAGGCACAGCTGCCGACCACGGAACTGCTCCTGCATAAACCATGCCGCCTGCATCATCATCCCGCAATGCAGTCTTGTGCTGGCCAGGTGGAGTGTAGCTGGAAGAGGCACCAGCGGTCACGGGGTCAAAGCCAGGTGCTGACTGGGCAGGCCAGGGTACAGGTGTCGGCAGGGGTTGGCTGATGGTTTGGGCGGAGTGTGCGTCGTTTAGTGGCGGGTGGAAGCCAGGTGCTGAGTGCGGCTCACTGGAGGGACCGGCAGCTGCGCTTCCCGAGTCCATGGAGAAATGGCGAGGAACAGCGGGATAGAAACCCGGGGGGCCGCTCGGGTAAGGATAATCCCCGCCAGGGGATGCCATGCCATGTGGATACTCGGGCGTTTGTGGCGGACCGTACATGTTGCATGTACCTGGAAGCACAGCATGGGCTATGCATGGTCAGCTGCAACAGAGGGCCTCAGGGAATAACATATTCTAAATCAAATTGTTTGGTAGCTGTGATACGCATGCCCAAAAGGACGGCCGCAGCAGGGTTATGCAGAAGTCTGAGCCAACTTTGTCAGGTGTGACCAAGTACGTATATGCTGTCTAGTGTGCAAGGAAGACTGAAGAATAGCAGGTCGTGTTAATATGCTTGGGCTCACCGTTTGGCACGTGGTTTGGCATGCCAGGGGTTGCAAGGTAGGCCTGCATCTTGGGGTCCGATGCGTAGGCGATGTCCAGGGGTGGTGGTGGGTGGACCGGGGGCTGCGGGAGCAGACAACAACCATGCTGTGATGGGTCAGCATGAGATGCCCAATGCGAGCCAATCAGGCATGACAGACAGCTGGACGACACACGGTTTAAGGCTTTGTCCATGCTGTGCCATGCAATGTTGTGAGCAGATGTGATGTTTAGCGTTGTCTTGCGTGCTTCTGATAGACTTATAGGCCTATGTGCAGACGTCAACCCCACTCACTGTTTGCCAGGGCTGTGGTGCTTGCGCTGTTCCATACGCTGTGCCCTGCATGGTTGAATGCATTGGTGCCTGTCCCAGCACTGCCTGCAATGCCCCAAGCGTGGCCTCTGCAGCGAGCTTGTCGCCCGCCACCCGCAGACGGAAGGTAGCACAGCCGTCCTGGGTGCGAACCGCCAGGTTGCCATGATCAAAGCTGCCATGGGATGGGTCAAGCGACTGCAGCCGCAGCAAACAGCTCACACTCTGATGCGAACATTCAAGCAAGCAAGGACCATTACTGCCCAACTTGCAAAGGACACTCATTACCGTGCGGCTCACACACCCGCGATCACAGAGCCACAATGCATGCCTGGCAAATCCCTAGAGCTCAAACCTTGTCGTCTATGTTCAACTCACCAGCTCTGCTTCGTTGTTCGAGGTTTTGTCGAGCCTGGCACCAACCAGCGACACGCGTGCAACGGGCAGCATGAGCAAGCCAGCCTTGTAGATCCACAGCTGCACATGGGATACACACAAGGGGGGGGCATGGCACAGAGCTGAACGTGAACAGTCATGCTGGAAAAGGTTGCTTGCAGATAATGACCGATGCACAATTAGCTTGGTGAATTGCAAACCGCGTAGCTGTGTCGATTCATCGAAGCTTTGCAAAACCAATGCCCTGACCTGCCCCACCACTGGTGCAGATCAGTGATTGTTTTGTGCATTCACCAGTTGCCAACAGTCACACAAGTAAGCAAGGAGGTTTGCTTACCTGCATCTTGGGCGTTGGTGGCACCTTGGACGCAAGCTGGTCAGCGAAGGGAACGAAGGGAATGACAACCAACCGATGTGGCTCGAAGGCCTTCTGCAAGCCGCCGAGCTTGCTCACCTACACCAAACATGTGTAGAAACCTCTCTAAACCCCGGCGGTTGTCGTGTTGCCGAACCCTCCGCCGTAGCGTCAGAACATGCACTGGGTCAGCCGCGAATCACACCCTAGCTGTGGCATCCGACTGACCCAACGTTATCCCTCGGCTGCAATGCCCTAAGCTCCTCAGCTGAATTGTGGATGCCGGACTGCGCCGAAAACTGTGCGAATGCCCGACCGAGCGACGGACAAGTTGCGTTCACAAAAAATACGTTGCTTGTAAATACACTTACCCTAATCTTACCCTAGCCTTGCTCATATCGAATGTCCAGTTGTGGCAGGCTTTCCGACGTACCTTGATATCCGCATTGCCCTGCCAGATGGCCAGCTGCTCAAACTTGCGCAACAGGTAGCTAGACCCGACGCGCACTGCCTCGTCCAGGCACGTCCTGCCGACGGCGTTACATAGAAACGGATTCGCGCCATAGCTGAGCAGCGGATCCGCCATTGCCTCGTTGCGATTGCGCGTCGCTTCATGCAGCGCGGTTCCGCCGTTCGCGTCGTGCCTGGAATTCATGTAGTTCACATCGCTTCTCCACTCCAAGAGCTGCAAACAGACAGGTCATCAGGGTACTGTTTTGAAGAGCTTGCCATTGCACCACAGCAGCTGCATGACTTCAGAACATTGGCAAGCACTTGAGTGCAACAAGTTCACTGGCGTCATAGCGTGGGCAAGTACCTGGGTGCAAGAAACGCGCTGAACAAACCTGTAGGCATTCTTGCATGGTCAAACATGTGTGCGTTTGTGGGGTTTCAGCTGCTCGTACCAAAGCCAGGCGGACAATCCAGCCAACTCACCTTCTTCAAAGTATCTTCAATGTTGTAAGCAGCGGCCAACATCAACGCGTGTCTGCCATCTTTGTTAGTGTAAGTGAGCGCTTCTGTCAGCTTGCCTGTTGCATGGAAGTGTTCCAGGAGCGCCTGCGCCACGCAGTCAGTTGCAGAGGTGGGGTTGCAGAAAACACAGGTGGGGTGACCTCCAGTAACAGCAGGACTGACACAATGCGTGCAATGCAAGAGGGAGCTAGTCTGCAATGCTGTACATGGCAGCTCCAGTAGATGGGCACGGATGCACAGCCAGCAGGCAAAGCTGATTAACCCCCAGGGTAAATGGGTGGTAAATGACATGGCAGCTGCCCTGCAGTTGCCCTGACTGATGCCGCTCAAGAGGGCGGATGGGAAAGATGCCGCACCTGAACTTGCAAGGATCCACCGTCCTGCGCGGCCATTGCGCAAAGCTGCTCGCCAGGGTGCTTTTGAATGAACTTGGGTTTGAGCTTGAAGAACCCCATCTTGCCTTTCTCTGACATGGACGATGGGGCACTGTCGATTATTAAAGCGCCTCAGTGACGCCTTGAAAGCTTGTCCTCGCAGGAATTTCTGTGGCGCCGGCGGAGTTCCAGGTTGATGACGATGCCGCAGTAACGCGGAAAAGCAGGCCTGCTGCAACTGACACTTGCTCAGGAGGACGATGCCTTGCATGCTAAGACCACTGGCCTGGTTGGTTGGTTGTGTCTCCAGTCTGTTGCGCAACGTGTTGCAGCTGTGTTATTCTAGTGTCTGTGTAGCCTGCTGCACATAATGGTGCATCATGGCTTTTCTCCTATGCTTGGGACGGGTGCTGTCTCTTCGCTGTGCTATCTGCTGGATATCCAACAGGGATGATCAGGCAGGACTTCGGCAAGGATGCGATGCAGAGCTCGAGCAATACCTACTTACAAGGAGCACACCATGTAGCACGTCCAACGCAAACCAACTACTACCAACTACTTGCGCAATTTGCAAAAACTTCTTCTAGTAAAGGGGAATCTGACCGTGTCAGCAAGGGATGGTGAGGCCCTTGTGGCCATCACCCCACAGAACGCCTTCCGAAAGCATCCCGTTAGCCATAAAAATGGCATGGTTTAAAAGATTGTCCGGGTCAAGGTCAGTGTCAGAGCTAGTGAAATGGCAACCCTCACAATGTCAACTGTGAAGTGACAAAGCCAATGTAAAGTGGGTTTGATACCACTTGGAACGATCACAGTTGTGTCCTGCCATGCCCAAATGAGGCCATGGGGGTTTCCCTGACGATGGCACATCGCTGCAGTCGTGTTCGACGGGTTGCTTCAGCGGGACTGCTCAGTCAATGACCTAGAAGGATACTTTTACGTGAGGCAACGTCCTCATGTACTTACACCAGCAAAGCCGTCAGAGGCTTACATGAGGTCAACATTATTATTTCGGGCTACTCTACCAATGTATATCAGAAAAGTCCCCGAGCACTACAAGCTCATTAAGGAACTTGGCCGAGCACGTGCGTGGTTGCAAGCGCCCACAACAATGGTTGATCAAGCGTTTGTGCTGCACCCAGGTGAATTATGGTCAGAATGCCGTTTCTAGGCCATCATAGGCCTTGATCTTTCGTCCATTGTATGTAATGTGTGAAATCATGACCCTTCCACTCATGAAATTGTATTATAACAGGGATGCGGGAATTGAATGTTGTACAACCACTCAACAGACCGTTGGTGTTGGGTTGGCAGCAAGCTTTAAAGCATAGAAGTCATAACCAAACCACGAGAATGTGTGATGATTCGCCTTCAGGAAAGCAATAAGTGGTTTGAATGGCTGCCTGCACGTCTACTGCATGAGGCTCCACGCAATACCACTGCTTGCACCACTCACAGCAGCACACATGCGAACTAAGGCCACACAACAAAACAGCTCAAACATGTAAGCCATCACGAAAAAGTGTGGTCCAGAAGCGCAAGACAAGGCTAATGCCAGTGTAGTCTGCAGTGCAGTCTGGTTGCTAAAATGCACCGGCTATTAAAATGCATGGCCACACAGTCCACATTTGGCACCCGGCAAACAAAATGAAAATAAACATCAAATGACTGTTACAAGGCGGGAGTGCACACCACACCATCAAATGTTCCCAGAGCTGGCAACCATCTTTTGTTTGCACGTCCACACTAGTAAACCGAGGCAGGCCTTCCAGTGGCTTCCATTGCGGCGACTCAAGTCTCACGAACGAAGACTGTGGGTGCCAAGGTTTGAGCAGTGCGGACGCAATAAATACACTCGCTGTCAGACGTTACTATTGGAAACGGGTTACTATTGGAAGTGGTTGCTGTCAGAATTGGATACTACGGGACATGGAGCAATGGACCACCATGTGTTCGGGAAACACACGTGTATTGCATCTGCCCCGATAACGTCAGCTCACGAACTATGGGCAAGGCACAAGCTAACATTTGAGCATTGATGGGCATGGAGATTGTGCATCAATTATGAGGTGATGATGCGCTGAGCGAGGACCCAGGCGGGCTGCTGCATGCTACTGTAGTTTCACAACCTCCTGGTTTCATGCAACATTGGCTTTGAGCACACGTCTGCGTTCTCCCATCATAATTTACGCCTCCTCCATGCATTAGAAACAGTTTTGCCAGCCACACAAACGACACTACAGCTTTACTGCGGGCTAGTTTTACACGAACGAACCTGAAGAAGCCAGTAGCAGTCCAGATCTGTCCACGCTGACGACCAGTAATTCTGGCGCAAAGCCAGCCTTTGCCAAGGTGTGCATCAACTGGTCAATGTATCAGTACAGTACACATGAGCAGCCTAGGGGATTGTTGGCGCCGTCCATTCGGTGGCAGTTGTGGTGCAGTCAAGGGCGTCCAGTGCGCCTCCACCGCGTGATTCCAAGGCAGCCTGCAGCTGTGCAACCAGTGCTGCGAATGTGGGCCTGGCAGCAGGCTCTTGATGCCAGCAAGCCGTGATGATCGCTGCAATATCTGGCGAGGTGCAATCCGGGACAGTGGGGCGCTTGCCAGCAAGCACCGCGTTAATAACGTCCTGTCGACGCATGTGCTGGTAAGCAGGCTTTCCGCACATTATCTCCCACATCACGATTGCAAACGCAAAGACGTCGGATGCTGCAGTGCGAGGTGCAAGGGGCTGCTCGAGGACCTCCGGCGGGCTGATGCTGACTGTGAGAGCTCCCGAGGAAACGACTCCACCAGCGAGTCCCGACAAGCCGAAGTCCGCGATGGCCACTTTTTTCCCATCGTCGTCCAGTAGTAGGTTGGACGTCTTGAGGTCGCCATGGAGGATGGGTGCGGGTTTGTGCTCGTGCAGGCAGCACATGCCTGTAGCCACCTGCGACCACGCCCAGCACGCTGATCAGTTACCTTGCGCGTTGAACTGGTACTAGCATGGTCAGTGAACGGATCAATGCTAGCCCAGCAAACTGCAACATTGGACGCATGGTCCGTACAACGGGGGGCTTCACAAGCCAACATGCAACAAATGCCAGCTCTTCCGGGCCTGCACCCACTGCGCACCTGTAGCGCCAACTGGATGCGATGCAGCAGTTCCATCTCAGACCATGTGTCGTCGCGTATTGCCGCGGCCAACGAGCCGCGCTTGTAGTAGCGCATCACCAGTGCGGTCTGCGACTCTTCGTCAACAAGGCCTGGAATCACATACACAAACCCCTGTATCACATGTGGGTTGGCCGGTTGGCCCGGGCAATTGATGGACATGAGCAGCAGTCTCTCAGTGGAGCTTGGTGCCGTCGTTAGTCCTTTGACTGCACAAGATCACGCAGTTTTTCGCCCTTTCACTGCGCAAAACTATGCAGTCTTTCCTTGCACAGTTGACCTGAACCATGAGGCCGTGTGTCCTGTATACTAACCTGGCTATGACTTGTTCTCAACAGCCCTTTCCAGAATGAGGATAAAAGTGTGATGTAGTGGCGGAGGGTGCGTAGTGATAGTGACATTGGACATCTGGGTTACACAGACACGGTTCACAGGCCGCTGGTTCAGGTCCCTCTCAAACCAAACAAGGCCGCCCAGTTGTGGCATCACTGCACTCCATCTCACGCAATATTCAAGTTGTTTGTTTGTTTGTTTATTTGTTTGTTTGTTTGTCTGGTGGTTAATTGTACACCATCAACAGCGTTGAATAATATACTCACCGTACACGGGTGCAATGCAGGGGTGCCTGAGCTCGCACATGATCAAGGCCTCTCGCCTCAAGTCCTCCCTGGCCTCCGGAGTCAGACAATCCAACTTCAGGCTCTTGACAGCCACGGGATTGCCCTGAGGGTACAGAAACGGGTGCCAGTTATTGAGGGTTGTCTTTTGTTTTGAACCGGGCGTTGCGTGTTTTAGTATGGCAGGCGTCTGGGACGCAAGCACTACAGAAGGAACAGGATTCGGGACACAGGCAGGTGCCCTTTTGCAGACTGACACTCTTCATGTGCATGCTGCCATGAGCACTACCAGCTGACTTGCCTGCCAGAGACCAGCTAGTACAGTGCCATAGCCGCCCGATCCTAGCTGCTTTCCAATCTGGATAGAATTCCAGGCTATGCGGTTAACCTGCAGGCAGCCACATGACACGAAGGTAAGGTGCATCGGCTTGTATAAAGGGACAGCAGTCAGCCTGCACAGCGGATTTTCAACCGTTGGCAGATATCACGATAGTGACCGAGGCCCCTGCATATTGTTGTGTGCGCCGTTGTTAGGCAAACCATTGAACAGAGCCGCCACAGCTGCGTGACTGCACCAATTGACTGCTCCAGCTCTTGTTCCGGACTGCTGCTTGAGACTCAAGCCGGCGGGGCAGGTGGAGGGACCGGTGGTGTGACCGGCTCAGGTGGCCTGGCCTAACCGTCACACCGTTGTTGTCCATGCTGTGCTGTGCAACTGTTGCAAGCAGGCATGGCGCTCAGATTTGTCTTGAGCATCATGGCAGTGCCCTGTAGGCCTGTGGATCTCACGCACCGTTTGCCACGGCGGTGGTGCCTGCGGTGGTCCATACATTTGTCCGTGCGGTGGTCCATACAGCGGTCCATGTGGTGGTCCATGCGTCGGTCCATGCGGTTGTCCATACGGTGGACCATGTGGTGGTCCATGTGATGGTCCATGCGTCGGTCCATGCGGTTGTCCATACGGTGGACCAGGTGGTGGTCCATGTGGTGGTCCATGTGGTGGTCCATGCGTCGGTCCATGCGGTTGTCCATACGGTGGTCCATGTGGTGGTCCATGCAGCGGTCCATGCGGCGGTCCGTGTGGTGGTCCATACGCGGGTGCATACGGTGTTCCATGCGTTTGTCCATGTGGTGGTCCTTGCGTTGGTCCATTCGCTGGTGTTCCATGTGGTGGTGGTCCATGCATAGGTCCGTGAGGTGCCCCATGCACTGGTCCCTGCAGGGGTCCATGCGCTGGTCCATGCACTGGTCCCTGCAGGGGTCCATGCGCTGGTCCATGCATTGGTCCTTGCATTGGTCCATGCGGCGGTCCCTGTCCCAGCACTGCCTGCAGTGCCCCAAGCGTCGCCTCTGCTGCGAGCTTGTCGCCCGCCACCCGCAGACGGAAGGTCACGGTCGGGCGACCTCTGGGCCGCACCGCCAGGTTGCCGTAGTCAAAGTTGCAGTGGGACGGGTCAAGCGTCTGCAGCCACAGTAATCTTGCATTATGATGTGAAACATGTAAGCAAGCGAGGGCTGTTCTCTCTCTATCACGAATGGCCATTATCTTGTTCCTGAACGACTCCACAGCCTATGTACCTGTAATGCATGCTGGCCGTCCCAAGACTGGGGAAACTTGTGCATGCCATGCTGAACTGCTGTCGAGTCGCAGGAACCCGGAAAGCTTCTGAAGTTTGCGTGATATGCTGCACTCACCAGCTCTGCTTCATTGTTTGAGGTTTTGTCGAGCCTGGCACCAACCAGCGACACGCGTGCAACGGGCAGCATGAGCAAGCCAGCCTTGTAGATCCACAGCTGCACATGGGATACACACAAGGGGGTGGCATGGCTCAAAGGAGATCACAGAGCTGCACGTGAACAGTCGTGCTGTGAAAGGTTGTGTTCGATTTTGTGAGCAGCTTTGTGACAATGAAAATTGTTATCGCATTGTTGAATTCATTTGAAACTATTGGCGTGCGCCATTCAGCAGTACCGCACTGCGTCCAACTAGTTTCTAGTTTGCGTGGCTTTGACTCAGGTTGGCTTACCTGCATCTTGGGCGTAGTTGGCACCTTGGAGGCAAGCTGGTCAGCAAAGGGAACGATGGGAGTGATCACCAACCGGTGCGGCTCGTAGGCCCGCCGCAAGCCCGCCAGCTTGCTCACCTGCACCAGACATGCGTAAAAACCTCTCTACACGTCGGCGGTTGTCGTCTTGTCGAACCATCCGCCGAAGTGTCAGAACACATACCGAACCAGCCGCGAATCCAGCTGTGGCATCTTTGACCAACGTTATGCCCTGCCAAGCTCCTTATCTGGATTGTGGACGCCCTACTGTGCCAAAGCTGTTCAATGTAATGACCAGTCGGACGACGGACCGGTCGTGATCGCTAATTTCAACGTAGCCTAGTAAAACAGCTGCAGCAGGGTTTCCGACGAACCTTAAGATCGACTGCGCCTTGCCAGATGGCCAGCTGCTCAAATCTGCGCAACAGGTAGCTAGACCCGACGCGCACTGCCTCGTCCAGGCATGTCCTGCCGACAGCGTTACATAGAAACGGATTCGCGCCATAGCTGAGCAGCGGATCCGCCATTGCCTCGTTGCGGTTGCGTGTCGCTTCATGCAGCGCTGTTCCGCCGTTTGCGTCGTGCCTGGGATTCATGTAGTTCACATCAGCGCGCCACTCCAGCAGCTGCATGTACACAAATAATCAGGACAAGCGTTCCCTTTGGCACATGTGCAATGGTTCATGAAAAAGGACAAAGAACTTGCCATTGCAAGCACACCAGCTGCAGCATGTCCTTAACACATGGGCAAGCACTTGAGTGCAACAAATGCAACAAAACGTAAGCAAGTACCTGGGTGCAAGAAACGCGCTGAACAAACCTGTGGGCATTCTTGCATGGTCAAACATGTGTGCGTTTGTGGGGTTGCAGCTGCTCATACCGAAGCCAGGCGGACAATCCAGCCAACTCACCTTCTTCAAACTATCTGCATTATTGTAAGCAGCGGCCAACATCAACGCGTGTCTGCCATCTCTGTGAGTGTAAGTGAGCGCTTCTGTCAGCTTGCCTGTTGCATGGAATTGTTCCAGGAGCGCCTGCGCCATGCAGTCAGGTTCAGAAGTGGGCAGGCGAGTGGTGGTGGTGGTGATTGTGGTGTGGGATTGCGGAGTGATGTGACATTCATGCTGTAAAGCTTGGACGGCTGTCAACTGACAAGGTTCAGTGCAGGTCACAACAGTTGGATACAGTTGAACGGTTGCTCCAGGATACCACCCGGCCTAGGAAACAGTTGATTGATGACATGAACATAGTTGCCGTTGCTCAATTGGCCCAACAGGGCACTTTTCTGGCATAAGTGGTCTCAGGAAGCTTAGGCGTGAGCCATACTTGGTGAACGGACGTCGTCCAGATACGTGGTGACAAAACAGAAAATAACAGAAGAGAAAGCAAGAAGAGTGCGCATGACCTCCATCACCTCCATCACGAGCAGGACTGGCATAGTGCAGCGTTGAGTAAAAGGGCATGATACGGCTACAGCGCGCAGTGTGAAGAGTTGATACAGTAACAGGCTCTATATCCGAACGGCCTAGTAACCTATCAAATGTAAGGGGAATTGCACCCCAGTGGGGCTGTTTACCACCAATGATGTAAATACACAAAGATAAACCTGCCCAGCAAGTCAAAGCAATTGTTCGTTTGCTTGTGTCAAGCGAATTGTGCCTCTGCAAGCCCGGCAGGGTCAAATATACTATGGGAGTGATGGTGACTTGAATGCGCTGAGGCCTGGCGATCATGGAACCGATTGGTTTGACTTGGAACAGATGCCCCTGACACAAAAAAAGGATGGTTGCCAGCTCTGAGACAATTCCTGTGTGGCACCCAGTTCCACTTGATGCGTTTTTAAGTGGTTCTCCAAACAATAGTGATGGTTCTCAGGCATGGTTCGCTTGATGATACGATTGCCACCAAACTTGTTTGAACAATGCCCTGATTGCTTCTGACACCCATTCGGTATTGCCATACTTGGCAGCTCCAGCATCAAGTAGATGGGCGCAGGTTGGCAGCCGAATTCCCAAGGTTGGCAGCTGCCCGGCAGTTAGCCTGTTAGACATCTCGCCGCTTAACACGCACCTGAACTTGCAAAGCACCGCCATCCTGCGTGGCCATTGCGCAAAGCTGCTCGCCAGGCTGCTGTTGTTTGACCTCGGTTCTCACCGAACAGAGCGTTAAGAACCGGCCCATCTTGCCTGTCTCTGGAATTGACGATGGGGGACTGTCTTGTATTACAGTACCTTGCGTTTAGAATCCGTTGTTTATCGCAGTAGCTTCTACGAGGCGGATTTGCAACAGATTAAAATTTGCCCCGCTGTAACTGACAAGTGCCGTGGCCGGTGGGGTGTGGACATGCGATTCCATAGAATGGCTTCGCCGCAATGAGTGCGTCTGTCATCAATCATCCGTTCTTCACTGCGCTGTATTTTTCTGACATCAAAGTGCATTGGCCTGTCATCGTTTACGCTTCAAGTGGAACAGCACATGGTTATCCACATCTGCGGCTTGGTAGTTGTCTCCAAATCTGATGACACGTCCAGCATTTTTCATTCCATTGCAGTTCTTCAGGCTGTTTTAGCGGGCATGTGCCATGTCAGAACGCTGAGTTTGGGAGTCAGCTCCTGGACCAGCCTCGTTGATTTGCACCTCTCACAGAACTTGACCTCTATGACCAATCTTTATCCACCACCTTTATAATTGGCACACAATCATTATACGTTCAATCATGCCCACCTGTCCTACTTCACGCACGACTCGTTCCCCCCAGTTTGCATGTGTCATGCCATGCAGTCTGGCGGTGCAGCTCCATGAAGCTAGAACAGTTGCGTCACTGGTTAGTCCTGCCTCGCAGCTTCAACATAAAAAAACGCATATGTTGTAGTATGTATAAATGATTACATCAGGGGTATCCACATGCACCGAGCACGAACGCTAGCGAAGAAAGGCAGGAACAAAAGCAAATACAGGCCCGGAGGCAGAAAGGAACAAGGCAGAAAGAAAGGTAACGAGCAACTGGATGGGCTCCTGAACCCAGCCTCACTCAACTGCTGCAACAACACGTGCAACAACACACACGTGCTGCGAACACGTAACGACTAAACACCAGCAGGAAATTGTGCTGCAACTAGGTAATTCATGGTCACAATGTCATTTCGACGATGCACAGAAGTCCACACTACGACACATTGCAATGAATCGCTTGCAGAATTCAGCGCGTGGCCGAACTCATTGCGTGCATCCTGCTGCAGGGGTTTGATACAACCGAAACATGTTGGAAAGAGTTTTAGCAGCGGCAACAATCGTACAGCACCTGGTAGCAATCGTGAAACAGCTCAACCAAACCACGAACAGTAACCTGCATGGCGCAGAGCACTGTTGTCTCGTATGACAGTCACAAAGGCATGTCAGGTAGGGCGCACCATACCCCTTCGTTAGGTTGTGGTAGCACCGAGAATTAACACTTGGTGTGTTACTGTGAGCTCCAATCAATCAATCCTTGGTGTTGAGTGGGCAGCAAACTAGAGAAAGCATAGAACTCTCAAACTACGAGAACGTGTGCTGGTTGGTGCTGAACGTTGAGAAAATCAATAAATGTATTGAGTGCTTGCGTGCATCCTGCTGTAGAGATGGACATACAGAGGCGGTGGCAGCTGCAGCAGTCGCTCATCACCAACCAGTTGATAGCATCCAAAGCATACTTCCACTTCCCAACAGCAGCGTACACTCTACGAGCAATGGTATGGGAAGAAACTTTCTTATTTAATACCATCTACGTGGCATCAAGTCTGTGCGGTGGTATCACGTCCCAAGGTGCAGGCGCTGTATGGAGGCTTGCGACGTCTGATCGAGGATTGTGTTCACCACCCCAGGAGTATATGCAACGTATCACGTCCCAGATTGCAGGTGCTGAATGAAGGCCCATGACGTCTCGGGAGAAATTGAAGACTTGAGAAGTGTGCTCAACAACCAGGTGTTGCTCAGAATACGCTGATGACTCGCTCCACCCGCTGCCGGCACAGGGGACAAGGGGCGCCTGGGGCAACGTGCCTCAAGCACTCCCGGCACACACACATGTGGACGGACGAGCCATGCTGCAGACAACCACAACGACGAACAGAGGCACGTCAGAGACTTGAAGGGTGCGCTTAAACAAGAACCACGTATAGGCTGGTCATAGAAAAAAGATGTTTGCCAGTTCTGGGACAGTTTGACGGGTACATGTGGTGACTGTTCGTGTGCCTTGATCTATTGACTGATAGGAACTACTGTGTGCTGAATATACGCTACGTTTCTTGCTGCGTGTGCGTGTGCGTGTATAAAGAGTCTGTGTGTAAACTACAACACACACCAGCACCTGCTGCCAGTGGTATTGACAGGAATTGTCCCAGAACTGGCAAACTTCTTTTTATTTTGTCGGCTCCCTGGCTTAGTTGGCTAGAATCTCCTGAAGTTGCATGCTGATTTGAATGGATGCAAACATAGCGCTAGGCAGTGATTTTACACTGCAGGCCACGCCCAAATGCTGTCAATGACATCGTGCCCCCAGCAGGCAATGTCACTCCTGCACGTGCACAGCAGTCACAGTCATACAGTTGACGTGCGCAGGTCATTGTGTGCTTACCAGATAGCCTGCTTCACGAGGGCTGTGCATGCAGATGACGCATGAGTTGTCATCGTGGCCAGCAACGGCCTTGCCCTTCGCCATGACCCCTTGACCAGCGCTAGCTGGGTGCAGCGGAGGGGCAGACGGTGCACAACAGGCTGCGCAATCCGCATCATCAACGGGTCTTGAGCGTGCTTCCACCACCACCACTGCCTCTGGGCCCGGCACTCGACCAGTGCTTGGCTGAGATCTAGTAGGGGATTCATACGGTGGCAGGGGAATGGCGGCAGGTTGCATGGTGGGCTGCGAGGCACTGTGTGCTAGCCTGCTGCCGGCGCTATTCTGCAGAGCCCGCATCATGGGGCCGTGAGCGGGAGACGCGCTTGGTGATGGGGACCTCAGGAGGTGGGCAATGGGCGAGGGCACAATGCTATGCGGAGAGGCCGTCGCTGCTAGCGGTGGGCCGCCTGCTGACCCCATGGTCGCTGTGGCTGTTGTGCTGGATGGGTTTTGGAGGGCGGCTGCAGGCTGGGCGGACCAGGGCAGCTGAGGCAGAACCAACTGCATGCAGCAATGCCGGGCCTCTTGTAACCGAGCCATGTCAAGACAGGTTACAGTGCATATGTCTGCAACACTCGCCAACAAAGCCGTGCATCATGACGGGGAGAAAACCTGTGTATGCCTGTTCCGTTGTTGCCACATCTGTTCCTGCGTGCTGCCTGTGAGGGTGGCATTGCCAAGCAGAACGATCAGCGTGGTCGTTCCCACCTGGCTTTGCTCGACTGCATCCAGGTCAGTGCCGTTGACCAGAGCTTCCAGCTGATTTAAAGCAGCAGTGCTGACAGCTGTGGCGTCTGCCACCTTTAGGGTGATGCAGACACCGCGGTCATAGCGGGTGGCTATGCGGTCCGTGGTAGGCTTGTGTGCGGGGTTTAGGCGCTGCATAGGCAAGTTAAGCACAGTCCAATTGGCTTAGGGTTAGGGTTAGGGTCCTTTGCTGTCAGTCTGTATATACAGGATCATTGCACACATGGCCAGTTTGCCTGGTTTGGATCCTGAGCTTGTGGGCATACGTGCATAAAAATGCACAGGCCTACTGCTAAGCGCGTTGTACAGCTGCCATCAATCTCCAGTTTTGCAATTGTTCCTCACCAGCATGGCATCCTGAGGAGAGGAGCGTATAATCTTCGCTCCGTCAAGCCACAGACACACTTGTGGGGCCAGGGCGTAACGGCTCTTGAAGATCCACAACTGTGCATGCACCAACAAGCGTCATGTCATGGTGCAGGGTGTACCGCTGTTATCACCATGGTTTGCAAGCTGTGCTTACCTGCATCTGTGATACAGGCCATACTGATGAACACCCGCATGCACTGGAGGCGATGATACTGAAAGTAAAAGGATAGCTGTTTGCAAGATGATGGTACTGAAGGAGAGCGGAACGTTTGTGTGGTCTTGAGAGGCAAACCACGATAGCCCGCCGTTCAAACCTGTCTTATAGCCGCACCTGCTGTCGCACAGGCGGTGCCACTTCACTGTTCTTGGGGTCGGGGCAAGCTGTGACTGGCATCATCACCAGATGCCGTGACTTGTACACCGCTGAGAGACCTCCAAGTTTCTTCATCTAAGTAGCATCAGCACACAACAGCCATCCGTACCCACTTGCCCATCCATATGATTAGTAAGTTGAGCATGAGCTACTCCTCTTTGTTCTGTTTGACACCATGCGATTGGATGTTCGTCGCAAGTGTATGCTGCGAGACAACTGCCTGTGTTTGTCGAACTGTCCGTCTATCGGGTTTTTTGTTTTTGAGTCAGTAACGGGCGGTGCTTGCAATCTCCCAATGCTTCCTGTCAGGGTCATGTCAGTGGTGATGTCAGTGGTGATGTCAGTGGTGATGTCAGTGGTGATGTCAGTGGTCATGTCAGTATAGGCGCAACTCCGTTCATGTCCGCAGCAAACCTCCTTCACCAGTAGGTGGTACTGACCTTTACAGCCACTGTACCATGCCAGGTGGCCAGCTGTTCAAATCTGCGCAGAAGGTTTCCTGCCGCATGCGTCACAGCCTCGTCCATGCATGTCCTGCCGACAGCGTTACATAGAAACGGGTTGGCTCCATGGCTGAGCAGCAATTCCACCATCGCCTCATGGCGTTTGCGCGTCGCCTCATGAAGCGCAGTGCCTCCATGCGCCCCTGGCTTGAAATTCATGTAACGAACATCAGCACCGTGTTCAAGAAGCTGCAGGCACGAGGAGAGGCAGGTCCATGAGGCTGGCGTTCGGGGCATGTATTAGTCAGATTTGCAGCAGGCTAAGTCATTTGGTGCGTCACACAAGCAGCAGCGTGTTCATTTCTCTACTATGGACTCCCACACTCCCAACCCTAGCTGAACCCTAGCCTCCAGTGTTGAACCTGCTGAGATTAAACAATGTGTGGTACAAATGCCGTCCCATTGTTGCAGTGCATTCCCAGACTGTTGCTGTTGGAGTTCCTTTCTGTTCTCTACCTCTCAATGGCTGGGGTCGATGAGAAGCTGTCTCGTACCTTGCGGGCACAAAGCTCAAAGCTTCGGGCAGCCGCCAAGCTCAAAGCTGTACGGCCATTCTTATCGATCCATCCTGTCTGTAAGCCCACTGATGCAGTCGAAGCCAGCAAGTCCTGAAATGGTGAGTACCAAGGCAAATGTCGGGGTCGTGTCAGGATGCTTGCAGGCACTTTCCCGGCAATTGCATGGCAACTTCAATCCTGCAAATGCAAACGACTCGTTTTGTGTAAATGCTCGCCTGAAGGGCGGCCGCGTCATTGTGGGATACGGCTCTGTAAATGTCCAATTCCAGGGTAGAACTGGCATTTCCCATGCTCGCGCAACAGTAGCCTGAAGAAAGGAGCCTGGACGGTGGAGAGACACGCCTTCTTCCCAATCAAATCAGCGATAGTCCGAAACGTGCCTCAATGTTTGGCATTCGATAGTAAAAAATGTGACGACTAGTGTGACCGACACCTGACCAAAAAAAAAAGAGTTTGCCGGTTCTGGGACAGTTTGTGTGAATTGGTCTGTATTACCGCCAGCAACCATTGTGTGTCAGTAAA
>QAXH01000997.1:4009-47085 GCA_004335635.1 Chloromonas sp. AAM2 | reverse complement strand
CGGGGCAGTGACGCATGGCAACGCTGATAGAGGTGCACTCAACGGTCCACACTCACCAGGGTTGTGCAACAAGGGCTGTCGAGTCGCCACAAGGGCTGTCCTGGCCAACACCTCCCAGGTTACAATGCGGTCTACAGACCGCAACGCCGCTTATAGGCTGCTTGCTACAAGAGGAGAGAGCAAGCGTGTGTTGGGCCGTGACTGAACAGCACACGTCCAGCATGATACAGACATCTGTAGGGAAGAGATGCATCGTGTGGTTGCATGACGTCGCGTGCACGTTGCTGCCAACCTGCGACTCACTTCCAAATAGGGTTCCGGCGAAGGAAGGTTCCGAAAGCTCCCGGCGATTTGTAATCTACTGTTGAGCTACTCAACTGCGCTGCACGCAAACTGGGCTACACGCAATTTGGTACACAGCATCAAGGAGCAAGTCTGACGATTCCAAAGAACACGGCAAATTTCAAACGCCCGGCATGCTGCAGCCGGCACAAACCTTTGTTAAGACTAGTTCTCATTAGGGCGGATAGGGGCAACAGGACCTCGTCAGCAAGCCCTAGCTCGTGGTGGTGCCCCAGCCCAACTACCAGACATGAGGTACCAGGCATGACCAGGTCGACGCCAGAAGTCACATGCTGACACTGCGGGACCAGTTTAACCACTTGCGGTATGCATAACGCAGTCAAAAGCCTGCTCTGGGCCTGTAGTCTGACGGATAATGCGGCAATTTTGGGCTAAAATATGTATTACCAGGCATGAGTGCATGGCATCCCGGCGCACTTTCAACTGCCCGTGTGCCCTCATCATCAGGCACTGACCCTTGCCCTTGCCATATATCCGCGTCTTCAAACTGATTGCTACTGAGAAAGTGTAGCATATTTAGACCAGGACTGCATGTTCTGTAATCAAGGCTTGCGTGCCGATCCTGCTACATGCTTAGCAGACCAGGGGCGTGCTTGATTGCCTGACGAAGGCCTCGTTGGCTCAAGCCCATTCCGGACACGGCAGTCATTGCCCTGAGGCTGGCTGTGTGAAGGTGTGTTTACGTGTATTGGATGAAGAATACAGGGTCCTGGACATCTGCAAGGGAACCATTGCGCACGGACTCAACAGCATGAGGTCCATCATGCCACGTCTGCTCAGCCAAACATGAACGCTCTTACTGAAAATGCCATCATGACAAGTGTTTCTGCACACGTGATCACCAACGGCATTCCTCGGAAGCACACACGCTCTAGACCCTGACACTGCTTGACCCGTCTGACTCGCGGCGACGGCACCGGAGCTGATTACAGGTGTTGAGGGAGATTAAACACAAGTTAAATGCGGAACTGAACGGATTCCAAAGAAGGAGGGAAACCTGCTGCGATGGCAGCACCCAGCACCACCACGCCCCTTGCCAAATACAAGCTGGTATGTAACGCCGTGTATCTCTGCCATTCCACAACAAGCTTGCTTCCGTTGCAACAGATCTTCCACGGATGACCCTTGCCGCAGGTCTTTTTGGGAGACCAGTGCGTCGGCAAGACCAGCATTATCACACGTTTCATGTATGATAAGTTTGACAATGTCTACCAGGTAGGTTGCGCGGCATGTGGGGCATTGCGCATCGTGCCCGGTCCTCTGCCAACTGAACGGTTGTTCCTGCCCGCAGTCGACCATCGGCATCGACTTCCTTTCCAAGACCATGTACCTGGAGGACCGGACAGTCAGATTACAACTCTGGTGGGGCTACAAGGCAGCTATAAGCCCATCGGCTTGTTTTGAGTTTGAGTTTCAGGAAGTGACCATCAGTGCCTGACCTGCTCGCAGGGATACAGCAGGACAAGAACGCTTCCGCAGCCTCATCCCTAGCTACATCCGGGACTCATCGGTGGCTGTGGTCGTCTACGACGTGACAAGTATGTGACATGCATGCACCAGCAGGGGTGGGCCAATTGTGTCCCATCACGAACTCAACACCACCCCATGCTGTGCATGCAGATCGACCCTCCTTCATTAATACAGCTCGCTGGATTCAGGAGGTGCGAACAGAACGTGGTAGCGATGTGATCATCTTCTTGGTGGGCAACAAGACCGACTTGCTAGACAAGAGGTAAGACATGATGCTTGCAGAGTTGGAGCAGAAATGCCGCCACCCAGCTTATGTTTGGGACACAGCTGGCTTGCATCGTCTGCTCTGCATTCTCTCGCATGCTGCTGGTTACACTTGCATGTGCCACCCAGATGCCGCTGTTGCATGCATGAAGCATTGCATGCACCTGCTCTTCTGCATACTCGTAGGCAAGTGTCTATTGAGGAGGGAGATGCAAAGGCCAGGGAATTCAACGTCAACTTTATTGAGACAAGCGCCAAGGCAGGGTTGAACGTCAAGGTATGTGGGGTCAGGGGACTGGCCAGTCCAAAGTATCAGACACGATAATATAACATCGTGTATATACACGATTCTGGGGCAAACAGAAACTGTTTGCAAGTGTAGAAGCTCAACCATGTGCCTGCCGTCCATGTCAGGCATGCACAGTCACGTCGATGAAGCAGTTGCATCTTCACTCCTGGTTCCTGATGCCAAGACATGTTCGGCTGCTGGTAGTCATGCTTGCTTCTATAAGATGCCTGCCATGTAATACTATCTCAGTGAGAGGGCACGGCATTACGGTGCAACTGAACGTTCCACGGGGCTCCCGACCATACCTGCAGCCGGTGGGAGGTATGCAGAGCAGTTGATTATGTGTTGGTGTTAGGAGAAGTTAGGAGAAGTCAGTGCATGCACATGCACGTTGGGCTTGCTTCAACCAAATGCTTGCAATCTGGTGATATTTCTGTGCAGGGCAGGCCAGGTCTTTGCGGTACCTCGCATGCAACTGCACGCTCCTCGCACATATGACCACTCGCAGGCTCCAAAACCAGGCATCTGTTTGGCTCTGCAAGAGCGTTCCCCTTGTGTTGCATGCGTTCAGGCGTTGTTTCGGAAGATTGCAGCAGCTCTGCCCGGCATGGAGTCATTGAGTCAGAACAAACCAGAACAGGCGGAGGAGAACAAGCAGCCAGCCGCAACCACCATCCAACTCAAAGACAGCAAACCTGCTCCAGCATCCAGCTCCTGCGCCTGCTGACAACTTCAGCTGGAACGCAGCTGTGGATCTGTTGAGCAGATGCGCTGCCGGCGCCTGTATTTGTGGCTCCTGCACTATCATGGTCAAGGGCATGGGTGCAGCGCTTAGCTCGTTTGAGAACAAGCAGTGTGGCGGCAAGGCAGCCAGCCGTTTTGCAGCAACGTTATTTTGCAGGTCAGCAGTGGATTGGTCACAGTGCTCATCTGCAGTGGTGTCAAGTCAATGTGCACATCCACTGGCGGGGCCGTGCTGCCCAAGCCATTTATGCTGGCATGCACGCACATCCATGCCAGCCGCAGACGCTAATTGTCACGGACCACAGCCAGACATTGCCACACATGTAGGTGTGTAGCAAGTGGCAAGTGACGGCATGTGCTTGCACAGCAGCCATGCCACAGCTGTTGCATGATTCTTTACCGCACCTTTTGCATGGGAACATTGTCGTATAGAAGGTGAACATTGCCTCAACTGGACAGTCATACGACACAGTCTGATGGACACACACGGTGGCCGAGCAGCGTCAGGACCATATTGTGACGGGCTGCAGACTGTGTCATGTCAAAGGGCAGGTTCGGCAGCACCATGTTGACTGACTGCTGCTTTTGGGCAAGGTACATGCCAGCAGACAAGACATGACCGTTGGCAAAGCTCTGACCGGGAATGCTGATTTTTAGGTAGCAGTGCTACCTGAAGGCAAATTGGCTGCTGGCAAATTGTATGGGAACCATGACGATGGATTGCGGTTTTCTGTCCAAGCACTGCTTGGTGCATGTGATGTGTGGCAGGTGTTTGCGAGAATTCAACAATATTGCTCAGTAGAGAAGCTTCTCGGTGTCAAAAAAGAAGTTTGCCAGTTCTGGGCCACTTCATGTGAGTACCACTGGAACCTGTGTTGTAAGTGTCCGTTGTGGGGAGCAAGTGTCCGCCTTGTGGTGCCACAGCGTGACTCACGGCAAGAAACGTTGCTTGTATTCATCACACAATAGTTCCCATCAGTCAATACAACAGGACACACGAACAATCCCCACAGGAACCCGACAAAGTGTCCCAGAACTGGCAAAATAATTTTTTGTCATTGTTTGCGAGTTGGCCTGTAATGTCCGAACACATGCCATATAGGCGCGCCCAGCGTGTGCAGCAGCCAGGGCGTTTGGAGTAGAAATTACAGTTGCAGCCTGTTTTGATGGCTCCGCAACACACCAGACAGAGTTGATTTGCATCCTACAGGTGCTTACCCAACTCTAAATACCACAACAATCGGGCAGAGCAAAAATTGTATGAAGCATAGAGGTGAAGTTAAAGCAGGCTCTGCCTCCCTGACACCATGTAGTGATCAAAGTGACCACCAGGGGTGACCACCACCATTACTATCCAGGTGTGTCGCAATCCCCTTCACTTGTAGGTTGGACAGGCTGGAAACCCTCTCCTCATGTGACCCAATGTACAATCTGTCCTCGCCCCAACCCAATCTGTCGATCTGTCGTACGATCCAATCTACGATCTGCGCTCTCGCCCCAACCCAAGCTTGCTTCTGAAGCAAATCTTGCAACATCTGCGAGCCAAACTCCTGACCCCTCTAATGCCAAGGCACGGCCAGCACGACGGCCTGAGATGCGTCCATGCGCTGATACATGCCTCAACAATGTCACAGCTCACATGCCATGTCCATGGCCAGTTGGAACACACCGGCACGTCTCTCCATGATCAGTACGGTGATGAAGAGCGAAGTTCTGTTTGGAGTCTTCGCAGCTTGACACAGTCATTATCCTGCCATGACATGTCATCAGCCACCCTGACGTGATCGTTAGCCACTACATTCACTCTGATATTGGGGTTTTGGCTTCTTCCACGATGGCTCCTTCCGTCCGCTGGTACGATACAGTGGTACCAACCAAAAAACCTTTTCTGAGAAGCGGGCTGGGTTGCTACCCCACTCAGTGACTGCGTGTCTGACTGGACCAAAACCAGAAGTACCGCCATGTAGTACCGCCATGTACCGCCAACAGCGATGCTTAGAAATGCCTGATGCATCATCGCCCAGCAAGTCTGAGCTGCGCTTCCTTGTGCGCTTTGCCTGCTCGGACACGCTTGATTTGTGCTGCCAATTGCAACACCAGGGCCTCCCGCAGCTGCCTTTCTGCTGGGTTGTCACAGGCTTGCAACTCACACTCGGCCTTTTGAAGCTCCTGCATTTGGCAGACAGTGTTTGGATGCAGTACGCCCATTACTGATGGGGCATGATCAAGACTTCAGGGTGCCTGTCCAACAAAAGCAACAAGAGTTACAAGCCGTATTCAGCCTTGTCCCAGCTTTGCATACAGCCTTTAAGCTGAAGATGAGGATGCCGTTAACTAGTACCACCGCTGGTTTGAAGGCAGCTGTTACAGTTGAGCTTCTCCTTTTTGTTTGTATCTGTCCCCACCTTGCTGTACGCGCTGTCTTTGTCCTTGAGAGCCCTGATTTCAACCTGCACACGCTCTATCTCGTCCTCTGCCATGGCACTGACTATAGGGTGTTGGGGCCGACCTGTTGCTTCATCTGCAGCCAACATGGCATTGTATAACAGTGTGACAGTGTGAAGAGAAAGAATGTGTTCGGGTGGGCAAAGCGCAGTGGGCAGACGCTTCACAGACAGTGGAAGCTGGGTAAGCCTGACGCATGTCAGCCCTGTATTGTTCGGTCACGCGCATGGGCATGTACCATCATGGATTGGTGGCAAAAATGAATGTGGTGGACCTGCAGTAGCAGCAGTGATACAAACCGTTGTTTGTCGTGGACCCCCTTCCATGGCAGCACATGTCAGCGCAGTGCACGTGTACATGGAGCAAACTATTTGAGATGTGTTTGTTTAGGACAACCGCTGCTCTGTGGTTTTCAATGCCATTCAAATGTTCAGGCCCCTGTTGGGTCTAATGAGGTTTGCGGTCAGGATAGTACCTCAAGGGGTGACCACCACCACTACTATCCAGGTGATTTGCAATCCCCTTCACTTGTAGGTTGGACAGGCTGGAAACCCTCCCCTCATGTGATCATGCAACTGACCGTTTTCTGCTGTAGGAGAGGCGTGGTTGTCTGCTTGTTGCTGCGTGTCCCTTCCCTCGCCCTCCACCACCTCCACCCCATCCCGGTACACGGTCACGCCACGCCCAGCGCAGGAGGTGCAGAACTTCTGCAAAGACAAGAGATGAGAGACGCAAGCAGGGATGACCAGAAGGAAACTAGATGGCAATTCAGCCCCTTCACTGGCCGTGACCGTTTAATCTCCATTCAGCTTCATGTTCATTGGCACTACAGAGCACTTGACTGGCCATGGAAATGGCAACTTGTGAGCCATTGATTCCCTGCACCATCTCCGGCGACCATGCTACTGTCGGCACACGCTAGCAAGTCTGCTGGACTTGACAACGGCACAAACCTGCTGATCAGAAAACATGTGCACTTTGCATGACCTGGACCTTGCATCTGAACAGCACGTACCTCAAGACGTCTGTGCTGGTACAGTTCTACATGTGTGCCAGTGCCCTGGCAGATTGGGCATATGCGCACATCCACATTGGCACCCTTGGCACCTGCAGCAGCAGTGTACTCCCGGGAATGTGACATGGGACTCTTCAAAATGCAACCCTGCCAGCGCATTCATGATTGGCCCTTGTTCTGGAACTGAGGAGGGCCAGGTTCAGGAGCAACAGATGGGAACTCAAAAGCCAAACTCTGCCGTGAAAGAAGCAAACTCGTGCACCAGCTGGCTGCGTTAGGGTTCGTACCAGTTCAAGGCAAGTTGTAAGGCAGTTCACGAGTGCTACCGCATGGTCTGCGTAGATGACAACTGGCTAACTTCTTTTTTTTCATGTGTTGTGTGAAACAAGGCCAATTCCAGATTGTAGTGCAAGGGGGTGTAGTGCTACTTCCAGCCGGCCCATATGCTTCCATCTTTTGAAGTACCCAACCCCACACACCTGAAACCTTAGTGGCTGGCACAGGCACAAGGGGCTGCCAGAGCTCTGCTCCTGGCGCATTTGGATCCTACAGCGCGGCATGGCGGTGCAGTAAAGAGTATACAGAACGTATACAGAGCCTTCGAGCAGAAGATATGCCACATGTGGGCCTCTAAGGATTGCCAGGCAAGCTCGCGCTGCGCTGGTGCCCTCACCGAAGGCATCGTGCCATTGGCGCCCTGATATTTCTCGCGCAGGCGGTTGTACAGCTCCAAGTCCTCTCCTTGCAGATCCATTATCGAACTTGGACGGTTTGGATGCCGGCCCGCGGCTACGGTTACAGAGCTTGGGAAGAGCCCTCAAGATATGGAAGCGGGAAGCGGTGGTGTGGATTTGCAACGGAAGATACAGTGCAAAGGCATGGTCCCTTCCAGTGTGCCATGTGCATCTTCTGTGTCCATCGCCTTTGTCGGTCGCTCCAGAACCAGTTCAAAAACGCAAGTGACAGCCCAGCCTCAGTGTGCCACTGCCAAACATTAGACGAAAATGGAAACTCAGCAGTGGGCCACTAGCCTAGTAGTCTGCACGTCTGGTGTCACTCGGGGCGTGAAGGAGGCAGTGGCAAAATGTGTGGAGAAAGGGGGTGGCAGGTACGTGACTCAAAGCTCAGCAGTTGCACGTTCTGGTCAAACTCTGCGATGCAACAGCTTAAGGCCGGTGAGACCAGGCTGACATGTTTGGCTTGTGTTCATGCAGGTATACACCCACTCTGAGTCGCGCTGTGACACACGTACTGGTGGATGGTCGAGCCCCTGTGCCCACTCACAAGATGAGTGAGATCACCAAGGATCGTGTGACGTGGCCTCAGGAGGTGCTGGATTACGAGTGGCTGGCTGCATGCCAACAGCAGGGCAAGCTGCTGCCGCCTGGCCAGCATCGCGTCCTCCCGCAAGCACAGGGCAACACTGAAGCCAGAAAGGTAGCACAGTTTGCAGACTGGCTCATACTTACGGCAACATGCAGTGTTCACTGACGCATGTATCTGCTGCACACGTATGGCAGCACTTGAGCCCTGCATGTGCGAAGTTGGCGGCGGCGTATGCTTAGACGTTTGAGTCATGCATATGCTTCACGTATGCTAAACGCAGGCAAGTCCTGACAGTATTGCAGCTGACAACAAGCGCGTCAGCATCTGGCAACCGGCAAAGCCAACCCAGCCACAGTTACCGCAGGCCAGCCATCGTGGCTTGTCAAAAGCACCAGCACACACCGAAGCAGGCGAAGGCGCGCCTCAGGTTCTACAAGGCAGCACCATTCCTTGCCCACGGCCACAGCAAACAAACGCACCCATCCCTGCAGCACCAAACACCACAGGCCATAAAGCTTGGGTGATCAGTCAGTCTCAGAGTGCAGATCACACCACCAGTGACACGGCCTGGGAGGCCCCTGCTGGTCCCTGGCGCCTTGCCTTGGACTCTTGGCCGGAGCACCCGCCCGGTTGGACGTCCGCCGATGGATTGCCTCTCAGTTCTGCCACACCTGGTCAGTCTCCCAGTCTCGAGCCTGAACCATGCCTGCCAACATGCGCCTTGGCAGCTGCACCTAAAGCGTGGCAGGCATCACCAGAGGCGGCTAACACTGACCACAGCAAGCACTTGGCAGTTGCTCATGCTGCTTCCTGGTGCATACCAGTGGCAGTTGCTGAGATGGCTGCATCAACATGGTTGGCAGCACCTCAACACATTGCCCCTGCTGCATTGGCAGCAGGCCATGGCCTGTCACTGACTAGCATGGGCAACCGGCCATGTGGGACAGCAGCGGCCTCGGAATGGACGCTCCAGCCGCAGCCTACCTCCCCCGCTTCAGAGGCACAACACGAATCCTCTGCTGCTGCCTGGCAGCTGCATAACCCTCCCACCCAAGCTTGTGTCGCTCACGTGGCACCGTTCCCGCCAGCGGTTTCTCATGCTGCAGCCCCTTCATCAACTGGCATGTGCCTTGCTAGGGACCTGCACATGGAGCTACTGGCTGCTGCAGCCACACCACTGCCACACTCACAGGATCACCAAGCCAGCATGTCCAGTCCAAGTGCACAACCACCGCTCAATCAGCTGCTGACCCAGATCATGGCAGCAAGTCAGAATGCCTCAGCTATGCAATCTGGCCCACAACCAGCTGCACTTGCTGTATCCCTTCCAGCTGTCCATCATGAAAGATACGGCGATGTCAGCAATTGCCCAGCACACATCAGCCAGCATGCTAGAGCAGATCAGCAGGAACTGTTACTGCCGCCCTGGCATCGTGATGCAGCCTGCCAGCCACAGCCGACAGCGCTCAGCGAGCCCAGGGCAGCTGAAGGCAGCTTGTCCACCCCTCGTGAGTTGCAACCGCTGCTGGAGCATACCAGCGTTCAACACCAGTTGCCATTTCATCCCAGGCCTGTCCTGGAGCGCTTGATGCGCATGCAATCAATTGATGTGCAACAGAAGCTGCCCAGCCCTTTGCATGACAGTTTGCAAGCTGCGGGATTCCTGTCTGTTGATACGTTGCTCCAAGGCTTGGGGAGGGGGTGTGAACAAGTGCAGCAGGAGCAAGGGGAGCATGGCATGACGCTGCAGACATCACTGGACGGGCATCAGCAGGAGCGGAAAAGGCAAACCCAGGACGACACACTGCAACAACAACAGACGCACCAGGAGAAGCAAGAGCAGCCATCAAGAGGAACGCTTGTCCAGGAGCTGCTCAACCTGCACCAGCTCCAGCAGCAGGAGCAGAAGCAGCCACAGGAAGGAACGCTAATCCAGGAGCTGCTCAACCTGCGCCGCCAGCAGCAGCAGGAGCAGGAGCAGCCACAGGAAGGAACGCTGGTCCAGGAGCTGCTCAACCTGCGCCGCCAGCAGCAGCAGGAGCAGGAGCAGCCACAGGAAAGAACGCTGGTCCAGGAGCTGCTCAACCTTCGCCGCCAACAGCAGGAGCAGCATAAGCAGGAGCAAGAGCAGCCAAAGGAAGGAACGCTTGTCCAGGAGCTGCTCAACCGGCACCAGCTCCAGCAGCAGGAGCAGGAGCAGCCACAGGAAGGAACGCTGATCCAGGAGCTGCTCAACCTGCGCCGCCAGCAGCAGCAGGAGCAGGAGCAGCCACAGGAAGGAACGCTAGTCCAGGAGCTGCTCAACCTGCGCCAGCAGCAGCAGCAGCAGAAACAGCAGCAACTGCAGAAGCACAAGTGGGTGGAGGAGGGCATGCTGATAGAGCAGCTGATTGGCAGGCATCAACAGGAGCAGCTGGAGCAGCTGCATACCAATACACTGCTTCAACAGCCGCTGGCAGATGCACTGCTTGAGCAGCTTGCCAGCCTTCGCCAGCAGCAGAACCAGCAGCAGCACACACCGCAGCCACCAGAGCAGTCGCCTGGCAACCCGCTGACTCAACAACTATCAGGCACCTGTGAGGAACAGCCAAGGCAGCCGCAAAGGGATCCGTTGCTTCAAGAGCTTGCAGCACTGCGGCAGCAGCGGCAGCTGCAGCAGGAGCAACAGGATCGTCAGAGGTTGCCTGGGCAGCTGCTGACCATGCACCAGCGAGAGCAGCCAAGCAATCCCAGCAGCAGCCCGCAGCCTCCACACATTCAATCGCGCTATGCAGCGCCCCAGGAGAAACCAAGAGTTGGCCCAGTGCCTTCACCACCTCCCAGGGAGGTGCAAGTGCTGCAGGACATCACCAACCAGTGCACGTCGGGTGGGACTGGCGCTCTGGGCAACACAGGAAAGGAAGACAGTACTGTGGGCCGCACTGCCAGGGCTCCATCCGAACTGACTGTAGGCGTGGCCACGCCTGCATTGCCCTTGACAGCGCCCTCACAGGCAAGTCTCCGTCCTACACAGCCGAATGCAACTGTACCTACACTTCCCATGGCCACACCATATGTGCTAGGCACCAGCAATGCCAGAATCAATACGTGGACCTACGACCTCCAGCAACAAGTGTTTGATGTGTTGCAAACACAGCCGGACAGTGCAGGAGAATCGCAGCCGGATGGCCACAACCCGCCGCGTGCAGCATGCACTGCTGGTGAACGTCTGAGCAGCAGCCAAGGGGCGATTACAACCAGCAGCGAAGAGCAGATAACAATTGAGCCCAGCTTCCGTGAGTATGCAGCCACGTCTCCTGCCTTTGACCGCCAACCCGTCCCTGACACGCCACACTTGTTAAGTACACCCACGCCCACAGCCGCCTCGCCCACCGAACAGCCAATCCCGGACACACCGCACTCGTCATGTGGTGCGTCACCATCACCCTGCCGCCAGGATACATTCCAACTACGCGTGACCTCACAAACGGTCCTCATGGCGACTGTGAGCAGCCTGGGGATGGATAGCGACCATGGGCACGACGGCATGAATGGAGGCGCAATAGAGGTGGCAGTGCAGGCCGATGCTTCTGATTGGGCAGCCCAGGTGAGCGATCAGATATGTGGCACTGCAGGCTTGCCGCACGCATCCTCCTTCCCAGCTGGCATGGCAGGACCTGCCAACCGGCAAGGCACAGGCCGTGGCCAAGTGCCCCTAGCAGCAATGGCAGGGTTGACGCCGGTTACAAGTCTATCAGCCCAGCAAACAACACCGCCCAAAGGCATAACGTGTGGTACAGATGCTGCTGCGGCCACCACCAAATCAGTGCTTGGGCCCGGCGGGTCAACTTCAGCTCAGGCAGTCGTGCAGTCCCAATCCACCATGCCAGTCGTGCATGTGACAGAAATGCTGGACAGCAGTGCAGCCTTGCAGCCGCTGGCCACCTCACCCTTAAACGCCATGGTAATTCAGGCAGGTTACTGTGCGTTGCCATCAGCGGCTGCTTCACCCCTTCATGGACGAGCAGGGCACCCTAGGAATCAATCCAATCAGCCTGGACCGCGAGAAGCACAACCTCTGCAGGGTCATTTGGTTATGGTGGACCCTAGCCTGGTCGCTACTCTGTCGCTTGAGCAGTTGGAACGGCTTCGCACGTCACTGCTCAAGCTGGGTGCGAAGCTTAGCCCAGCTGCTGCCCAGCAGCCAAGCGATGCAGTCAGCATCAGCGGTGCCGACACATCCGTCCAAGGGTCACAAGCGGAGCGCTCAGCTAGTGTGAAGCAGGTGGGCACTGGCAATGCTACGAGTGTGGTCTGTGGGGCAAGCCAAGCGCAACAATGGCTGACACGTGGCATGCACCTGCTGTCAGCAGAGTGGTTGGAGTGGGCGGGGCGGGCGGCAATGCAAGGCAGGCCAGGTGGCGGTTCCACCCAGCAGCGGCTGCTGTGCATGTCTCCAGACATCCTGCGTCAGTTGAACCAACAGCTGAAGCAGCTGGCCCCTGCCGCTGCCCCTGCAGCTGCGACAGCCACACCGGCTGGTGCGGGACAGCCTCTCCAGCTGCCTTCAAACACATTTTGTCAGGCGGGAGTTCATAGTAGCAAAGCTGCAGCGGAGGTCACCTGTGATGGTTTGCTGCCCGCCAACCAAGAGCGGGGTGCTGCTGCCAACCAGCAAGCAGAAGGCGGGCGCGCATCATGCCCTGAAGGAGCCATGAGTTGTCCCAGGGCGAGGCGAAAGCAGCTACTGATGATCAAGCAGCAGGAGTCATCTCAATGCCTTGCGCACACAGGTAAGCATCTCGGCTTCAGCAACATCAGAGCTTGCAAAATCAGGACAGGTGTTCTGGCACAAGATGATGGTCGTGGTGGACTAACTCGTCCGTCTGCCTGGTATTCGTTTTATAGAAGTGGAAATCAGAAGTACTTTGAGGTCGTGTCAACATAGTTCCTGTCGTCACCAGCAACCAAAGTGGACAAGAACAGCCGGGCTGCAAGAGTCATGCAACCACGTGTCCTGGAATGCATGCTCTTAACCCGGATTACACACAACGAGTGTCTGAATGAATACCTGATTGCATTGAGAAACGTGTTCACCTTCCTTAAGGCACTGTCACTGCGGATCAAAACACTGTGTACGTACCTGCCACAGACATGCTGCTATATCTCTACTTATATACGCACCTTGTTATGCGAGTATACATGGATTGATCAATGCATAAGCACATGTGCTGTGGCAACCCTGCCTCATCACGTTAGTTAACAGGACCTAGCAGGCTGACTATACTTTGTAATTATATGCTATTCTCAACTTGCACTGCTGCTTTCACCTGCACGCTGCAGCTGCCAGTATGCCGGCACCTGTGGAGATGCTGCAGGACGTCACATGGGCAGTTTCACAACCACCACCCGGCAGCAGACGGCAACAACGCATGCAAGGGCAACATATTGCGGATGGCACAGGATTGCCGGTCAACTTTGCAGCCGGACAAGAGGAGACCAGACAAGAGGAGGGAGAGAAGGCTGAGCAGGAGGCAGAAGAGCTGGAGTATCTGCGTAAGATCATTTGGAAGGTGTGAGAAGACGATTGAAGCATCCGTATGCATGGCGCTGTTCCAGTGCTGACGGAAGGATGGAAACCATTGCAGGAAGCATGGTACTGTCACACTGCAGTTGATGGTGTTGCCTCAGAGAGAATGGCAGGTGAATACACTCAGATTCCTGTACTGGTCTGGTGCTTGCAGTTTGGTTACCACACACAAGGAGAGCACACAAGTTCCAGCGAATATCAGTTGAGCGAGTAGTAGTCAAACAAATTATAGTTCAAGCCTGGACACAAGGCAGATTACGCTGTATGCCATCACAATGCAACATACACAGCACCACCTGACCCTTGCCAAGTATACCCCCTTTGCTGGCCGTGCTGCAGGGTGCAGACATTGTCCTCCTGCTGCCCCGGGATGAAAACGGAGCGCTGGGCCACACCGCACTGCAGCTGCCCAACCCGCCTGCCGGCCTCACAGGGGCCGACGTGCTGCAGGCGGTACACACACACTACAGCCATACGCTCGGCCTAGAGGACCAAGTTGAACTCATGGGTATAAGCCCAGACATACGGCGCATATTGCAGGTGGGTGATGCAGGCTTGTGTGGCTGGGCGGAACTTGATGCATGCCTTTCATTTTCCGCACTATGCAACTGCCAAGCTGTGTCTGTCTCCAGACCTGAGCGTGTGCACATTTGTAGCTTGCAACTGGCCAATGGTGTGACTCAGTTGAAGCTTGTACATGTCCACATTGGTTGCCATCCGAACATGTAAATCAGGTGATGCATTCTGTGATCCCCCAAGAACCTGAATGGACGTGACTGGGTGTGCGCCCGTCAGTGAACCTGATCATCTGTCCCTATGACCCAAGTATCGCAAAGATACTGAAGTGCCTGTCCACATGCATGCAGTCAATGAGCGGTTGACATTCAAACATAATGAAAACTAATGCAATCCCAAGGGCTTGCTGCCCCCAGCATTTACAAGCCCATCTCCAAGCGCTGGCCTGTTATGACACTGCATGCGTAACCAGGCCTCTGCATTCCACAGCATGCGCTCATGCCGCCTTCTGCTATATTTTTCTTAAAGCGGTCCATTGTGGCACCTGCAGAAAACGTTCCTTGACGGCCAGCTGGTCCCACGATCTGTACTGCTGGGCCGGTGTGTATGTTGGGGAGGGCTGCACCGCTGCGCAAGGGACCATGCTTTGCCGGTGTACGTGCTACGCCTGTCCTTTTGAGATCCTGCTTGCTAGGCCTGCCTGATGCCCTTGTCAGCGGCCAGCGTGGAGTATAAAACAATGGAAACTTTGAGTTCAAGTGCACATGCCTCTTGGCCGTTTTACCGGTCGCGTTAGCCAGGCAGGGTATTGTCAGGTGCTGTGGCTGTTGTGGGTGTCACACTGAGTGCAAACCAAAGTTGAAAAGAAAACCGTTACCTGTACACAGATCTGGCCAAAGATGGGTCCCTTGCGTTTGCTGTCCTGCCCTGATGACGGAAGTACGACTTGGTTGCATCAGCAATTTTTCCTGACAGGCGTGGGTTAATGAGATGAGGTCCCTGCAACAAGCCTGCAGACTGCTTTTTTCAGACTGCTTTGCTAGGGTTCACACGGTTGGATTTGATTCCCCATATCAAGCCTTGGCAATGCGCATCATGTGTCCATGCAAGATGTGTGGATTGAAGTGCACTGAAGGAGGTAGCTGCTTACCTGGCCAGCCGTTCAGCAGCCAGGCGTGGAAGGCGAACTGCAATCAAGGCAGCTTCAGGCGACCTTGCAACTGAAGCAAACGACTGCTTGCTAATAACACCAGGCCTATGCAAGGGTCGGACTGCCAAAAGGTTTCAGAGATGCGGAAAAGAATCAAGGTTGGTGCGGTTGCAAATTTGAAAGTAAATTCAAAAATCCCAACCGGTAAGTTAGGTGTTTGGTCAGTGTGTGTAGCTCAGAGCGGCGAGTTGTGCATTCTTTTACAGCCACACGTGATATCACCTGCAACTTAGATCCTGAAAACTCTTCAAACTGGTAATGGGTTGGGCTTTTCCCATGAGCGGATCTTTAGCTTGTTGACTCTATGGCGTTCCTTATATGGTATGGCGCAAAAACGCCGTGAGTAGTACTAGCGAGTAGTGGGATGAGTGGCGGAATGACAGGAATGTGAAGGCAGTTGGTCAGCCATTGAGCTTTCTTGTCAGCCCTTGAGCTGAAGATTGATTGCAGTGATTCAGTGAACAGTTGTGCTGAGTTGGCTTTCTCGTCCTCTCCTACTCCCACTCCCCGCCTGCCTGATTGATTAATGATTGGATTTTAGTGCTGATTCGCTGGCGCGGTCAGGACGAGGCAGCACATGCCCAGCCTACTGCTAAAGCTGAGTTCAGACGCAACCCTCAAGCTATTGACAAAGCAAGAAACGAGTCACAAGAATGGCCAAACACACATGTGAATGTATGGCTTAACTACACGCCACATGTCCGTGATTGCATGCTGAATGCAATATCAGCACATGCAGCAGTCAGCGCGGCGACTTGATCTGTTGCAAACAAGCACATGTGTTGTGCTTCCTCCTTCCCACCATGAGCACCCCACATGGATCGCGTCAGTACTTATGTTCTGCAATCTGTACCTGCTGCTGCTGGTGCTGCTGCAATGCTGAACCAGGAGCCGGTTGCAAATCCAGGCGACGTACTTGCTATCATGCTTGCTATCATGCTTTCTTCGTTTTCCGGTGCAAGGCAAAGCTTGCTCAATGAGGAAGGCAGGCGCAGTGGGTTTGGTGAACGTGCTGTCCTGCCCCAAACTGCCAAGAGGAATAGGCGCTGAATGTACCTATCTTGCAGGACCTGAGATGGCATGCAGCACATCTGTACTCCCCTACCACCACCGCCTACCACTTGCAGAGCTTCAGTCATTGCACAACCTGGGGCATGTGCTAACAAAGACGAGGGAAGCCAAGCAGCCGCCGAGGCACCAGCCGCACGAGGACACCAGCTGATACAACAGCCGATACCTACTTGTGTTCACATGACCTCTAACAGAGCTGAGGACGAGCTCTCACGACCAAACTCACACGACAGCTGACGCGGTTTGATTCGCAACTCAACCGCTGGCGGTTGCCGGCAGTTTGAGTCTTGAGGCCAGCCAGGCAGGGCAGAGCCAGGAAGCCACAGTGGAGTACAGGGCAATCTGCCGCTGCTCTCTTTCCCGCTTCGCGACATGATGCTGCGCACGTCCTGCAAGACCCCGGGAGGAGCCTACCAGCGTCGGAGCCTGAGACTACCAGCAACATTCGGTTTGAGATCGCAGCTTGGCACCACCAACTCCTTGCCGCCAGGTTAATACAAATCAGCAAATCCAGCTGTTGATGCAGCAATAGACAAAATGCATGAAGCGCCGTTACAGCCTCTAGGCGCAACTGACCTTGCTCAGCATCCTTGACCTCTGCAACCTTTGAGTACATCTGTTGAATACAGTTCGGGTGGCTGCCGCTCTGGCACTGCACTATTCCATGCAGGGTTTGACCACAATCTCGCTATCCACAGTACTCCATCCACCATGTCTGGGTCACTGCACAAAAGCTTCTGCTCTCCACATGCATACCAACCCGTGGCCCTGACAATCCATGCCTTTGTCTGGCCAACACAGCATGCACGCCTCTGTGCTGTCTGATGCTTGACCCGCAGGCTTTTCTGGGTTTTCACACAGCCATGCAGCGGAGGTGCACATAGCAGCGCCTCCCCCTGCAGCCCGGCAACTGCGTGTGCATGCCACCCCATCCCAACCAGAGCTCACTGCTCGGGGCTACCAGCCGCCCTCCTCTGGGTTCAAGGTGTTCCGCATCACAGGGGACGGCAGCTGCATGTTCAGGGCCATCGTTCAGGGCGTGCATATGTGCACCAAAGGTACTTCTGACCAGCATGTGCATTGGGTTGAGGCAGCTGCATCATTACCTTCACAGTGGTCTGATTTGCAATCGAAATTTATGTCTGGACAAGGTGTGGCACCCAGCACTGACTGCGAGCGGAGCAAACGGTGCATCTGCTGTTTCAACCGAGCAAAGGGCTGTCATGACCTCTTATCAAAGCGTGCAGCATCACCGTACATGCATTCATACACTTGTATGTTGTGGTCAAGGTGTGGTTTCTGGCATGTCACATGCAGGCAGTCCCTTGGCCCAGGCGTCGGAAACTAGTGCAGCGCACAACCTCAGAGCAGCCATTGTCAATGAGCTGCGTTCACGCAAGAGGTGGGCTGGACAGGCACGTGCATAGCTTACAATAGCAGAGGAGGCTCAGGAGTTTAGGTTGTGGACTGACGGGCGTCTCACAAGCAGTCGAGCTACTGGCAAGGAAGCAGAGGAGACCAGCCTGATTTGATTCACGTGTTTTAATTTGGCTGTAATCATTTTCATTGCTTTGTTTGCGATGCTACCGGGGCTGCCGGTTAGTTGCTGGACCATGCCTACCGCTGTGGTGCATAAGCAGCCCACTTAACGCATACATGGTGCATGGACATGAGCAAAGTCCTTGCATGTTCATGTAAGCGTGTCACAGTCTTGTGTGAGCTAGTGGTGTGCAATGTCGCAATGTGCCTGCAGTGAAATGGAGCCCTTTATTGCTGGCATCACGGACAATTGGGAGGTAAGCCGTTCTCTTCATGTGACGTGCTGACGTGTTGCAAGATAATCAACCAATAGTGGCAACAGCATACGTCACACTCACACCACATTGGGTTTCTTTCTCTCCTTGGTGCTTCGGCCGGTAATAAAAGTAGCTGCTGGAGCTTTAGAGGGTTGCATCACCACCCCAGCGTGCAGTAGGGTGCGTTTCCAGCCTCAGAGGTTGCTCATCATGCGTACACGCATGTCCTGTCCTCGCAGGAGTACCTGTCCCGCATGTCGCACCCGGCTGCATGGGGCGGCGAGCCAGAGATGGTCATGGCGGTGGGTGGGGTCAGACCGTGTCAGGGTACCGTAAATGCATTATATCATGCCGGGGTAATTAAATGCCCGCGCCGAAAGTGGAACCACATGTATGTATGCATGTATTTACACCAGGGAAGCCGTCAGAGGACACGGAACGGGATGGAACCAGATTGACGAAAACAGAATCAATTAAATGATGTTTTGATCGCCATCGCGCGAAAGCAGACTGAGAACCAGATTCAAAACAATATTTAATGCGGAGGCGGAAGTCAAATGACCACTAACGGACGTTTGGCTATTGGCGTTGTATCGTCAGTTAAAACAATTGGCGCATGCCCCGCCCAAAACCATCCACCTTCTTTGACTTTGCATTGTGTTGACTTTGCTTTGACTTTGCCTTGTGTTTGCATGAGCAGACTTGGTAATATGTGTTGATCAGTCGCCTGCTTGGCGACCAGATTGGAAAACAGACAGGTTTTAATACTTATTTCGCGTCTTGTGCAAAACAAAAACGATTTCGACCAGATTGGCCGAAAAACAAGTATCTGGGAAAAAAAGCAGATTGATTAAGTGCATTTACGGTACCCTGCATGGCAGCCTGGTCAGTATTAATAGCGGCGCATCGCTCTGGCCATTGGCATTGTAAGCGGAGAAGCGCCCATGCTGGGACAAGGTTGGTTTGACAATCGTAACAACATTGCATGGGCGGGCTTCTGAACAGTCGCATACCGGCAGGTGCGAGATGTGCAAACATGGCAAATTTACCGGTAGTTTACGGTGGCATTGGTCAAACCAACCCCTGATCTGTCGGACTACAAGGTCAAGGCATGCGACACAGTGTGGCATATACCGAGCTTGTGTGTGTCTCTCTGTTGTTTCAGGTGAATGTGATCCGGCGGCCCATCACGGTCTACCGGTCTGTGTCCAGCGGGGTGGAGCCCATCGTCACGTGAGTGGGATTGCAGCATGTGGCACGTGGCAGGCCGCAAGTTGTTCACAGGCACGATCTTGTGCATGCTGCTTGCATGTGGTAACGCTGACCACGCATGTGTCGTTTACCAGTGGACCCACTGACATGTGGTGACTCGGACCGCTGTCGTTTTGCCACTGTTTGCATCAGTTCAGCATACGTTCCATAAACCTTAAGCGAACCAGACAGCACAGAGCCAGAGCAAGTGGGCCTCAAACACGTGGAGAAACAGCGTTTCATTTTTCTTACCCCGCACAATGGTGGAACACGGCCTTGTCAACAGAAGTCTGACGCAAGGGTCACACCGGAGACCAACGAGTGACTACTTTGCATCGTCATGTCGTGCACTCCATTGCTCTGCAGTTACGGCGAGGAGTTGGTCTCCAGCGGAATGACTCCTGTGCACCTGCTGTGGTCAGGCATGCACTATGACCTACTACTGCCCACAGCCCCTCCGAGCGGCAGTGCATCTGCACAGGCAGCCTGAACGACGCATGCGGCCTGCGGCAACCTGCTGATATGCATGTACAGTGACGCAGGCCTTGTAGCTATGCTTGGCATTGACCATAAGGACCATTCTCGTTCTCTATGCACGGATGCCTGACTGCCCACACTTGCCGTGCTGGTGTGAGTGCCACCCAGCAGCGGAGGCAGTGCGAAGGGCAGTGAGCAGGGGCCTTTGTTAGGGGGGTATCAGGCGACTCAAAGCCTTGACCAACGGAAAATGACACCCATGACTCTCGCTTGGTGAAAATTGACATCGCGTATTGCATGCCAAAGTGATATCCTTTACTGCATGCCATGGGCCCATCGCCTTGTGTATGGGGCCACAGTTGTTGGACTGGGCAGGTGAGCATCCTGTCAGTAGTGGCCGTAAACTAAGCTGTTGAGCCTCCTGACAACTGACGTTTTTGCTGCAGTACATGCTTCTGTTAGGAAGCGTAACTGGTATTTGTGTTTTAGTACATGCATCGGAACAGATTGCTGGGCCATAAGCCCTACTGGCGAGTTTGTCATGGGTCAGACTCCAGGGTGGGGATTCAAGACAGACGTGTGCTACGAAGGAGCATAAGGCAGCCTTGTTTGAAATGGAAACGACAGGCTGCTGTATCTACCAATTGCAGTCTCGGATTGTGACTTCGATTTGAAGTGGTGCAGGTTGCATTTGATACTGTGAGTTCTGGTTTCTTCGGATCCTTGCAGAACTGCAGCAGTGCCATTCTGCTGGTGCGGTAGCAGGACAGTGCAATTGATTTCTTTATTGACTGCGCATTCTGACTTTTGACTGCTTGCTGTGTGGGTGTGAACGATTCGAAAGTTCTGTCTTTTGATTTTGCATGCCTTCTGCGCTTAGATGTTAGCGCTTAGATGTTTAGATGTTTGCCAGTTCTGGGACAATTTGCAAGTGGCACCACTGGGACCAGTGTTGTGATGTAAAACACAAGGTTCTAAACTCCAGTGTCAGATAGAGGAATCGTCCCAGACCTGGCAAACTTCTGTTTTTTTTGTCAATCCCTTCTTTGCCCTCACACCCTTTCGTCTTACAGCAATTTGGCGCCAACTATGGCTCCCAACCAAGCCAAGCAATCCTTCTACATTCCGACATGAAGCCACGGCCACACAATCCCTGGTTGACATGCTCGTACAGACTACAACAACAACTGCCAGGCTCTTTTATGAGAGGCATCCAAATAAGCGACAGCAAGTTGTTCAAAACTACAGAATGGCACCAGTGACAACAGGAAAAAGGACCACGCCAAGAGATACCTAGTGACAAGGGCCAGCAAAGCAGATGGTAACGATGGATACCACCAGTTCGGAATCACGCCAGACAACGGCACGAACAATAACTTGAGTTTCCGTAGCACTAACGCTTCGTGCCGTACGAGGTCTCCCAGGTCTATCCGATCAAGCAGTGACCAGTGTGTCGATGAGCCAGTTGAGGTGGGCCCTGAACTGCCGGGCTGCTGGAAACCGCATGTCGCGAGGCACGCCGATGCGGTCTCGCAGGTACTGGGCAGCGGGCACGACGGGTGCGCCGACAAGCTCGGCAGCAAGGCCTGACGGCGCGGTCTTCATCACCTGCAGGAGAAGAGGCCAACCAGTGCTCACTATGATGCACTGAATGTGTGTTATGGAATCTTTGCACGATTTTCCAGGGGATGTTGAAAGATAATCAGTCCTCCACGATCGTCCATAAGCAAGCAACGAGAACACAATGAACGCAGCAGACAGTGGTCACACAGCAAACCCTTGCTGTGAAGCTCCTCTAGATGTACCCTAGAGTACCCATGCGCCTGTCAGTCTGACCTGAAGTGCCGCAGGCGAGATCTGCTTGGCCTCCACTCCCACCAGCATGGCATGGGCCACATGACGCAGCGCCATGTCAGCAGCGGCGGTGTATTCCCTGCGTGCAAGCCATCAAAATCTGAGCCGTGACTGATGTGCATTGCCAACAGATCGAGGCATGCCAGCATTGCTAGTCACTGCCAACCCACACACACCCGGGATTCTGAACTCTGATGATCTGAACATGCTGAATCAACAGGTTAGCATTGCAACCCATGCCAACCCTGCCTGGAAAGCACGTAGGTTGGTCATTGTAGACGCTCTCCCGCTGCCTAGCGTGAGCAACCGATATGCAACTACCCATTGACATCAAGCCACACCAACCCTGCCTGGACATGAGACTTTGAACCTAGCGACAGTATGCAACAGGCCACTTGAAGGAGGGTCATGAGAAGTTCGAAGTAGACTCACTCTGCTGGTATGGCTGTTGGGTCTGCCAGGGGTGCTGCGACGGGGCGGGGCCCGGGCCGTCCGGGGCCGCGCAGAGAGAAGCGCACCACAACCTCGTGATTGCGCACAAGCCTGCAAGGAGGAGGAGGGTGGTTGTGCAGCGTTGTGCATGTGGTCGGGGATTGCCCCACTTGAGAATCTTGTGATCAACAGAAGCGTCCTCTGTGGCTGCCAGAGCATTGTGGCTGGCAATGAGTGAGATAAAAGGACACTGGGGCTAGAGGACGGGCACTGGCTGAGGTGTTGTCACGAGACACGTGCTCTTCCCATGACTGGAAAGCTGAAGCACTGTGGGTTCCTGTGGACATATGACGATTTGGGTCATTGGTTAATCAGACGCTATCAATCTATATAGGTGTGAGGCATGAGGCCCCACCTTGCCCTCTGCAGTGTATCCCCACCTGACTGCTGCCTCCAGCGTGTCCTGCTCGGGGCTGTCCCCCCGTGAGTAGGGCTCCGGGAGGGATGTGGCGGAGAGCGGCGCCAGGGGCAGGCGCCAGGCGCCCGGCGCTGTGCCGTCAATCATGTCCGACACGGGCACGCCGTCAGCATGCATGCCACAGCCTGCATCAACACGTACAGACTGGGCAGACTGACAACGGGTGCGGTGCACACACATGCCAGAGCTCGCACTGATGAGAGGTGCATGGGCTGGGGCATAATTCATTTCTCATGGGCTCTGCACCATGTGCTTCCAAGCACTGTGCATCTGTCACGGTGCTGCCAATCGCAGGCTGGCTTCCCGGTTAGGAGCCCCGACTGGATTGTTCAGTTGTTCTGCCCTGGGAAGAGATGGCTTTCAGCCTCTTGCTAAATGCTGGATTAACATGAAGCCAAACCTGGCCGTAAATAGTGTGGTAACAGTGATAGTTACTAACGATCGTCACAACCCTGACAACGCCAGTAAAGATCATGCTGGCCTTAGCACATAACATGATGCTGGACATTAACACGCCAGACCCTGCGGCAGCCCGTGTGTCACCTGCCGTGTCAGCAGCCACACTTCCTCAACCCCTGTGCCCAAACACCCACGTCCCAACCGCCCCTGTCCAACACATCCTAAGATGTCCCGAGTACAAGTACTTTAACACCCAGGTTCCATGACTTGCCTCCTATCTGCGGCGGCAGGTTGTGTGCATGGCCATAGTAGTCAGTCTTGGTGCCCATGTAGGTGTCTCGTTGCTCCAGGGCGTTGAACCACCGCTCAATGGCGGGCCAGCGCCCGGACCCGCGCACGTACAGACCCTTGTAGTAGGGCTGCACAGCACACACGTGACAAGGGGGATGGATGAGCCCAGCAACCCACTCATCACCCTCATCGCTTACCGCATTCAACATGCTTAGCAAGAATTGCTTGCTGCCCTTCTTCAACAAGCGGTGCTGCAGACCGGACCAGTCTTGCTGCAGACCCTTACAGTCGGGCTATCCGGCATCAGAACGGACAGGTGGGCACATGCGCTCAACAACCCACTGGCAAGGGTCAACACGCCAGTGAGAGCCAGTGCACAGGATTGCACAGCCTTCACTGGCAAGTGCTGCCTCATTGCCAAAATGAACTCTGCTTCAACGCCCTGGGATGCAAGCCCCTACTTGGAGAAAAGCAAAGAACCCAAGAGCAGCACCTGGAAGCGCTTCAAGTGTTTGTCCGTGGGAATCAGTGCACAGGATTGCATGGTCTACAATGGTGGCTGGCGCGTCCATCAAGAACGTGTGGCACAGGTTGCAGAGCTTGGTTGCAGCCATACTGAACTCCGCCGTCCTTCAATTCAAGCCCTATTTGGCAAGAAACAACAAGGGGCTGATTGGCAAGGACTATCTTTTCCCTGGTGTTCCAACCATGAGTTCCGACCTCCCCAACCCAAGCCTGAGTCCCACCATTCCCGCACCACGTCCAATCCCATCCCAAGGTTACGGCCAAACAAAATCTCCAGCCCAAGTTCAAGCCCCACGACTCCACATTCAACATACAATTGATGCAGTGGCGCGCTCGAGCATGGGCACGAAGGTGATGTCCACCAGGGAGAGCTCCTCGCCCAGGAAGAAAGGACCCTGACACCACACGGGCATGGATAACGAGTTTGTGAGACGTGTGGGGGCAAGCAGGTAGTGGCCAGGCGGACAGAATGCTATCAAAGCATCAAAGACAGGCAGGCAGAGCGGCTGCCAAAGGAAAGCAGGCCATTGCCAGTGGCCGGGCAGCCAGGCAGGACGTCATCAGAGGGCAGACAGGCAGGACACTGACAGCATCAGGACGGGCAGGCAGAGCAGCACAGTGCCCGAGTAAGTACCCACAGCGCTGGAACATTGTCACACAGCCATGCTTGCATCAACGCCATTACTCAAGTAACTCCTGGCTTGCTGTGACCCTTATCACGTTCTGCACATCTCAGGAGTGTTGATTTGCACACGAGCTATGATTCCTATCTAAGCAGGCACAATGTGGATTATTGCTGCACAGCCAGTGCCTAGGCTCAAGTAACCCTTGAGCCAATACAAGTCATGCCCATCCCACGTGCCCATCCCAGGCAGAGTGCTGTGCACGCCGCGCGCGAGTGACCCATACCAGTCCTGCCCAAGTCGTGTTTGCCCCCTTCTGCCGCTCTGCCTCACTCCTGCACGTCATTGGCCGCCACCACCCCGCTAGATGTGCCTGTCCTTGCCAACAGACAATGTACATACAGTCACGTGATGGACTCTGACTGAGCGGCTCAGTGTGGACTACTGCTACTGCTACTGCTACTGCTCCGCCTTACCCCTGCAGCCTTGAGCTCCTTTTCCACGGTATCCAGCACGGCCACAAACCGCGCCTTGCCTGACTCGTGGTTCCAGTCACTGCGCAGAAAGCAGCACAGACCAACACACTGAACGTCACAGCCAGCTCATGCTGACAAAATCTGACAGGCATTGAATGTCAGAATAGCGAGAAACAACTGTGCTTTGCTGCCCACAAGGGGTCAACACATTAGCTGCCGTACACAATCACTGCAGAAGGTGCCCGGTCACTGCAGGGGTGCAATCAACTGCTGAATGGAGCTGCTGCAAGCACACACTTGATAGAATCAACCCAAGCGCAAAATGAATGCTGTTTTCCTGACCCACAAGGAAGGGACTGTGTCGAGTCAGGGGGTGCACCACCCACCCCCATCGCCAAATGGGCTTATTTTGATGCAGAACGCTTCCTTTCAGTGCCCTCTATCGTCCTATAACAATCTTATACCTCAATATACAGGGTCATTCAGCTTCTGCAGGCACTCTACCCTCCTGGGGTGCACGGCCAGGTGGCGAGACATTTCACCCATGCGTTGCCCTGTTGGACGACGGCTCAGGCACATGCTACCCTGTGCCCCGTGACCAATGACCGGCAGTCTTCTAACAGGTGACTTGTTGGCCAACCCATTGAACTCCTGCTGCTCTGCCTACATGCGTTCACCTTGTGAGCCAGTTCAGCCAGTCGCTGAAGAACCTCCGCTCCAGTCGCATGAGCCCGTCTGCCCGCATGCGCTCGGGCGTGAGCGGCGGAGGCATGAGGGGCTTGTGGTCAGGGAACTCCTGAACAAAACGGGGGTCAAGCCACATGATCTGAAAGAGGCCCTACGATAACTTGGTTTTGCGGCTCTGGTTGGCAAGGGTGTAAGCGGACAGCAATAACTGTCTGCCAGCACCACTCCAGTCCTACAAACACTCCTGGCACAAACATCAAAATGCGCTTGTCAGATATTGAGTCGAAGCAATGCCATAGGCCTGGAGCAGCCCAGTACGCACACAGTGCACCTGTCACAGGACATGCGTGATGAACATTGTGAGCTGTTTCAGATCGCCCACCTGCTCCAGCAGGTTCATGATGACTGAGCTCTCCGTGACCACCCGCCCATCAATCTCAATGACAGGCAGTAGGCCCGAGGGCACCTGCATGGAGGGCCATGCGCAGGTAGAGGTCGATGCATTCCTGCCTTTCAGATCAATGCACTCCTAAATTGAGAAGTACTTTGGCCCAGACAGGGCCTAGTTAGACGCACGAAGATGCAGCTAAATGCATTTCTCATTCACGACGCAGCTTGTCCAGCATACTGGTTAGGTATGTGCGGAACCCACGGACACACTACTTGGCACACACAAGGAGCAAAACGGGGTTCGGAACAGCAAGGTGTCAAGGCAGCCGTACGCTGTTGATCAAGTTGTATGAGTATGGCGGGTGGCATGACCACTCTGTAACCATCTGATGCCCATACCCCTGTGCTTCGTTGCCGGGACAACCACTTCTCGCCACTTTGAACCCTAGGCAGCATCAAATGCGTACCTTGGCAAGAAATGACGCTGGCTTGTCACCATAGCAGCGCATGTTGATTTTCTCCATCGTGTAAGGAATACGTTTCTCTTCAAGCTGGAGCCACACCTGGAACACAACCAGCACAAGCAATGTGTGACCGCGTGATGGCAGCACCTCGTGCTCAAATTTTCATGCAGAAGTGACTCAATACCTGCCAGCCCAAGAAGATGCTGCATATGCCCACCGGCATCAGGTAACCCCAGATGGCATATCCATGCGTGTGCATGCATAGCAGAGCCTCAACAAGCCCATGCTGCTCATGATGTGCCCAGTTGTAAAGGGGCAGCAAGCTCCTGCAGCATGAAGTCCCTAAACAAATTACAGCAGCTGCTGTGTATGCCTGTCACCTGCCTTATGGCAGTACGGGCACCAGGCGGCATGGTCCCGGTACAGCTTGACGCGAATGGGCCCCGCCTGGCCAAACGTACGCTTGAGGGCGATGGGACTGCGCAGGGGGCAGGACATCACACGCGCTCAATAGCAGCACTGTCGTTCCCAAACACACCCTTAACACATGTGGAAATGCCGCGACAAGCAGGCGCACTTGCAGGGAATACAGTGGCGCACTTGCACGGTACCTGGGGTTGCTGCAACTGACAGCATACAATGGCCCTGACCACTTTTGCAATTGCTCACTCCATAGTACGTGTCACATTGCAGGGAATCTATGTGTGGTGGTTTGAGGGAAGTGGCTCAGTTGCTAACAGCTGTAGGGTGTGGAAGATAAGTGTGTGGAAGATAAGCGTGCTATCTGGCACCTCACTTGGTTGGCCCATGCTCGGGGTCTGCCCAGAAGTCCAGGCCCAGGGCCGCCTGTTTGGCCCTGCACAGTGGGCCCAACGACATCCATCCATGGCTTTGGCATAATCAACACAGCATGTGCTGGGAGCTGGCATCCATGCATTGTGTACGCTTGAGTTGCGCTTTGCGAGGCATGGCAACAAGCAACAAGCCAGGTAGCACTCCCGGTTGATTGGTTGAGACAGCATAACTGAGCTCACGGGCATACAACCAATCTGTGTGCTGCAGCAGAGATGGCTGGTATGTTAGCAGTGAGTACATGGGCCACTTCGCGTACCGCGCCATTTCTGTCAGCTGCTCCCAGGTTGGAGCATTGCCTGAGAACCATGTATTGCTAGCAGGCTTTGTTGGTGTGGCAGTACCCTGCAGCACCATTGTTGTCAGCAGATTGCAGCTCAGCCGCAACTTTGATGCAAGGCCATAGGCTGCTGTGCAACGTCTCCAGGGCCATACACGAGCCACTCACTGTAAATCCCTGCATCAGCTTGTCAAGCACGCTGTTCATCACCAAATCGGGACGCCTACGGGAACTGTGAGTGTTGAGAGAGGGCTGAAAGCCTCTTGTGCAGGTGCGATGATAGGTGATGCAGGTTTTGGAGACAAGTGGCAGACAAGTGGATGCTCCTACACTGCGTGTAGCTGACTTGGATGCCAACATCGTGGAATGCAATGTCCTTGCAGGGCAGGATTTGGCGGAAGGGAGAACTGGGTTAGGGAGAATAATGCATCGTTTTAGAAACGCTTGTCCACGCTCGCCCAACTTGACTCGGTCTGACTGTACCCTCCAGAACACTGCACATCTTGGAGCTTTACGGTCACGCCGCAAGACGCACCCCGTCGGGGCGTGCCTTGCCAAGTGTACCAGGTGCGCTCAAAGTGACTTTGTTGACAAAGATTTCGTGATTGAAGTCCGTGGCGTCCCAGTCTGGCGCGTCAGTGTGCTTCTTAAACAGGAGAAACGAGGCACACTTCAAGTTTTCACTAGCCCAGGTTGACCTTCGCGCTTTCGCTTTTGCCCCAGGTGCACTTGAGCGCAAAACCAAGCAAACGATGCCTACACTGGCTGCACTACCAGTGCGCTGCGCTAGCGCTTTGCGGACTTCCTCTCCAGTTGCCGGCGGGGTGTTCGCGCCGCGCTTTAGTACCTTGCCGGATACTGTCCATGCCCTGGCCAGTCCACTGACGGGGCACTATGGTCATGGCAGGAGCAGGGCGCTGGTGGCACGGGTTGTTGAGGCAAGCCGTGAAACGCCAGTTGCGCAGCGCTCGAATTTGAGAGTAAATGGTGAGCCGGGTCCAGGGGCAGCGAACCCTTTTGTCACAGCAGCCCTTTCTTTGGCCAGGCGCTGTCACTGCTGTAGCACATCGCCAATGTGTCATTTTCGTTGTTTTGCGCAGAGCGTTCCCCAAGCCCAGCCCCACCCGACACGCCAAAGAGCTCTGTGGGCTATGCAGCCCTTTTTGGAGTGGCTTTGCTGTGGGGCTCCTATACGCCTGCCATTCGTCTGCTCTATGGCATTGAGACGTGAGTTTCTGGTCTGCAGCAAGGGCTGGCGAACGCACAGTGACATGGACAGAGTAGAATTCATGGAGGTGGGAGAACCATCTGCACATGTTGAACAAGACCAACAGGCACTCTCAAACATTGAGAATTGGAATTCAGTGGCTCACATGAGGAGAGGGTTTCCAGCCCGTCCAACCTACAAGTGAAAGGGATTGCGGGGCCCGCAACGCTACCACAAGTATGTGCTCTGTTGGGGCTCGTTGCGTTGCTGGCAGCCGTTGTTCCAGTTTGAGCCTGACTCAGCGGACCTGGATTATCACAAGAAGGCACAACACATGACGTCACTTTGATCACAACATGGTGGCAGGGAGGCGCCAACAGTCTCACAGCACTGAGGCAGGAAAGATTAGTCCATGTTAGGGCCTTGTTGGAGAAAAGCGTGTTGCCCTGGTCAGCTGCACCCAGTGCTGCAAACACCATGCCAAACGGCAACTTTCAGCCTCGGTTAGTCACATGCACGCCTTAGCCCCTGTGTCAATCCTGTTGTTGTGCAGGCCCCCAGACCCCGCCCTCCTCAACTCGCTCCAGGCTTGCCTTTCCGCTGCCTTCCTGATCGCCGCCAACGTGACGGCCCGCTTCACCAACAGCCCATCCAACCCGCACCCAGAGCGCTCCAACCCGCTCATGGCGGAAGACTCAGCAGTGCGGGAAGCAACGCTCAGGCGGGACAAGGCCACGCAGAAGAAGGGAACCATACGTAAGACTCACTGATCAGCGCTGCTCCTGGCCAGCTACATTGGATGGGCTATGCCGGGATGCCAGCTACATTGGCAGGACTATGGAAGCTGTCGGCTGTGTTCAGGAAGCTATAGGATGGCGCCACATGCTGTACAAGTGGACAGTCCTACTGCGCAATCCCTCAGTCCTTTGTTGAGATGCTGTAGGATGGCCCTACATGTTCAGCAACTGGATGGCCTGGTGTCATGACGAGTGTGTTCATGAAGCTGTAGAACAGTCTTACTGCATGCACCTTGTCTTGAACGTCTGTTGATCGCAGCACGCAGTGAGTACTCCCTCCTGCTTGAGGACCCGCCCCGGCGCCCGCCCAGCAACGCCCTGGAGCACGTCATGTCGGGCGCGCTCAACTGGCGCTCCACCAGCCTGGTCCTGGCGGGGGGAGAGGTCGGGCTTTGGATGTGCCTCGCATTTGGACTGGAAGTGGCAGGCCTGCAGGTGCGGTAAAGTCAAAGCCATGCACAGCTGGGGATCAAGAGCCACTCAAATACAAAGCCATGCACAGCTGGGGGAGCACCTGCACTTATGCGCATCAGCCTACTTGAATGCTTTACCTGGCAATCTGTGGAAGCCCACTGCAGCGGCGGTTGCAAGACTACAGCAGGACCAAGTGTCAGTTTCAGTTTCAGCCAGTTCTGATTCTGACCTCGGCATCAAGTGCCAGTTTCTCAGCACTCTACCTGGATACCTGACTGGTCAGGTGTCTGCAGGTGCCGCTCCTAATCTAATTTCAGCCGCTGTCTGACCTTGCTCTGCAAGTGTTTGTGTGCAATTCCACCACAATTTGGTCTATCTGCCGATGTATATGTGCGTTGCTGCAGTTGACCAGCGCCACCAAGGTCGCGTTCCTGAACCAAGTGTCAGTGCTCATCACACCGCTGTTGGTGCACCTAAGCGGGGAGAGGGTCAGGGGACTGGAGTGGTGGGTGGCGGAGGGCCGACGGGACAGGCATGACACACACCGAACTGCCGGCAATGGTGGACACACCTACTGACCTTTTTTTTTTAGAATCTTGATACCCTTGTGACCAGTGCAGCAGGCTGCTAGTGTGAAGAACTGCTCTGTTGTTGTGGTCAAGCAGGTCCTTCATGTTCCTCATGTCCTGTGCTCACCGCACTGCAGGGCTGCATGCGGGCTGGGCCTGCTGGGGTCCGTGCTGGTGGCCGCAGACAGCCTCATGTCGGGCGGTGGTTCAGGAGCACATGGGGCACATGGAGCAGCCATGGATGCAGCACAGGGCAACGAGGTGCGCCAAGGGCTGGCTTGAAAACCTGGGGAACCACACAGACAAAAACCACAAAAAAAGATGTTTGCCAGTCTCGACACCGCGCCGTCAAACCCATGACCTTTTTCGAATTCGAACGTTATGCACATGGAAGGTGCAGACTGGCAAACATTTCTTTTTTGCTTGTATCCATAAACACCTTCAAAATTGCACCAGTGGCCACACCAAGGGAAAGTGTGTCGGGATAGGGTTTTTTTGGCTGTATGGCTGTCTTCAATCATCATGTCTGGCTCCAGACATCAAGCATCATGTCTTGCAGTTTGATGACTAATCACTATGTTGCATGCTGTGCTGACGCTCATCTGTCAACTGCCGTTTGCCCCTGGTGTTGTGTTCAGGTGCTTGGCCTGACCTTTGTGCTGATCAGCGCTGTGTTCTTCGCACTGTCCACGGTGCGACTGGGCCGCTACAGCTCTATGTTCGACCCGCTGGAGCTGTCAACCACATCCACATCGACACTGGGTCTGCTGTCACTAGGATGGGTGGCGGCATCAATCATGGGTGGGTGCAGACAATTGATGGATAAACGAGCATGCAAATAGGAGGGTAGTGCAAACAGACAATCATCGATCATGATGTCAGCCTGTTGCTTGCCGAACACGGGCTTGTGGTACGCACTCAACGTGTTGGCTTCACTCTCCACAGGTTTTCGGGCCGAAGTTTGTCCTACAAGCGTGTCAATGCTGAGCGTGTCAATCAAAAAAAATATGCTTGTGCCTCAGCCAAGTGAACACACTGCTCTCCTGCCCTGCTCGCTTATGTCTCACTCCGTCCCCTCCATTGCAGGCCGGGCTGATGGCGCAGCCTACGAAATGACCGTCATCAACAACATGCTCGCCAACCCCTCCTGCCTGCTGACCCTTATCTGGGTCGGCCTTGGCCCCGGCGCTCTGGCCGCCTACCTCCAGGCAATAGGCCAGCAGCAGGTGCCGCCTGCACAGGCTCAGGTCATATACTCCACCACGCCGCTGTGGGCTGCGGGCTTTGCGCTGCTGGCGCTCAACGCACAGGATGAAGCCATGGGTGGTGAGTGAGGTGGCTACCAAGAACTAGGTTCACATGGAAAATTGGAGGAAAAGGGCGAAGCTGCCGCCTTGTCACCAAACCTTGCCAAATACCCATGCCTTGGTTGCTATGAATCCAAGACGGAATTGCATGGAGGAGTAAAGGAAAAAGGCGTGGATGCATTAGGACAGTTTTGTTGGCAACGGTTGTTTTTGATGGCAACGTCTGGCGATGAGATTTCAGGCATGGGAAGGCATGGTTGTTTCGTTCGCAAACTTTTAACGGGGCTCGCATGCAAGGCCGGGCCGTACGCACAGTAGGAGAAGGCCATGAGTTATCTCATGCCTTTAGGCATCGGTACAACTAACTGTCTCACTCAGCGCCTTTCCTGGCTGTTGCATTTGCAGGCATTGCGTGGGTGGGCGCCGTCATCATGTTGGGCTCGTCCGTCATGACGGCCCTACTCCCGCCTGAGCAGCGGCCCTCGTCCCCGTCACCCACATCCAGCCCGGTGCGGGCCGATCACACCCTGCCGCCCGGGGACGGGGAGTTCAGCCGCCCGCTCACGCACACTGCGGGCCTGGACCAGCCGCTCATCAGCCCGTTTAAGGACCTCGACCCGGAAGTGCGCAGCCGCCAGGGGCTCAAGGACGTCTTCTAAGGGTCGTCTGCTCAGGAGGAACACTGCATCTGGAGCTGCAGAGCACTTTCAAGGAGCTGTGGGACACATGCGGCAGCTTAGTGGGACCTGGGATGCGGATTTGTCTGTTGCCTACGGCTATTCCCTGAGCCCACACGGTGCCAAGGAGTATAAGTGGGCCAGGCTCATCCCAGAGCAGCATCACGTGATGCGACTCAACCATGAAACAGCGCGGAACGTTGGCTACGTTGATCATCAGTATTAAGGTATTGGTGCATATTCTACTCCTCTATTTGCAGCACAAGGTGACGAGCGATAAAGAGGAATGACTAGCTGGCGCGCCAGGCAGGCAGGACTGGCCTGCCAACATCATATCGTCGTAAGAGTGATGCTGGCAGGACCGGCATGCTAACAACTTACCGGCAGGTTGCGTCCTCTGTGGATCTACTCAGGACCCTGGTGTGGCAGGGCTTTGGGGTACGGCGCAGTGGACTGTGTGCAGCCTTCACAACAAGCCTTGACATGACTGGGTTGACCAGGGGTGTGAGTGTTGAGACAAGTGAAAGAGGTTGTATTGTTTGTCTCATGGTCTGTGGCCATCCCTGACGGGCATGCCATGTGACAAGGCACACATGTGTGATATGAAATGAGGGGAGAGAGAGAGAGAGAGAGAGAACTGGCTGGGTTATGCGTGCTGCCGTGGTGCGCCCATGGCTTTGGTTGGTGTATGAGCGAGAGGAGAAATCGGCTTGAACACGTGGCGCATGTGAGCCGTGAGGGCCTGTGCTCACGTGATACATGTGGCACTATGACGACAGGTTAGGGCAGCATCATGGTGAGGCATGCCTGCTGGCAGCTGAGATGGAGGGGCAGGACTCCGACCATCCTAAGATGGTGCGGCAGAGCAACCGCTAGCGGTGAAAGCCTTGCCTTGGCAAGTTCGACCAGAACTAAGGTTACTGAAGATCCTGAACATCGTTTGGCAGGTCCATTGCGTCAACCAGTGTGTAGAACTCCGCTTTTTTGGGCCAGAGCCCATATGACGCTGGGTCTCAAAACTGACCTGTGCTCAAGACCTTGGTCGTTGAGGCTGGATTGGCTGTAGCATTGTATAGAGTTGGCCTTCACAATCCGAGGGATCACGAGACTGCAAAGTAGAGCTGGAAATCAGCTGCTCCGGTATTTGTTGGTAAATGGATTGGCAGCAACAGGTTAGAATGGTGCAGGTTGGCATGTGCATGGTTTAGATGCCCAGGCCCAATTGTGTGGTGCGCACGGCTATGCAAGCTGTTGTAGAGGCCAGGCCTCACAATCCCCAGATTTCTAATGCAATATCTCTTCACGCCCCAGTGGACGGTCACATTTCATGCCTTCCATCCAGCCTAGGCGTTTGTGCGCTGGGGTAGACTATGCAATTGCACACTAGAATAAGGTGTTATCATTTCGTAGACTCTCTTCTGAGTGAGGACGTGATTCGGAGTTTATTTCGTTGGCCGTGCGAGCCTGGTTGCACCTACAGTACAAGGACTGCAAGTTGTTGGCAGTGCTCCGGAATATTCACGAGAGGAGCAGTGTGGCGTTGCCTTGGTAAATGTTGACAAGGCAGAGTTTGCGCATTGTTCGTTGCCGGGAAATTCATATTGATGAGGGCTTGACCGCCAGAGAAAACGATTGAACTGTTGTGGTCGGATAATTTTCTTTGCTACTTTGACACCATCGGCAGGGTGTATGTCGCTGAACCATTTGGAATTCCAGATAGGGCTGCGTGCCACCTGTTGTGTACAATTTTCAGTCTGTCAGGTGGGGTCGAGTCAAAACGTACGTTACTCGGAAGGGTTGTACTACTTGTAAGCTGCAACCACCAGTATAAGGAGTCCGTTTCTCATATTCACAGCTCCTTGTGAAAATCAGTGCACCTCGGGCGATATTTTACCAGTGTAGCTCGCTGATTGCGATCCCCAGTTTGAGCACTAGCCTGAGTGCAGGCCTTAGTACGTGGAACCACCGCCATGATCAGTAGGAGTTGGCTCACCGACACAGCTGAAGTATATTCATCGAACATATCAGGGGCCCCCACATGCACCGAGCACAAACGCTAGCAAGCCATGCAAAAGACGAGGCTGAAGTTGACTTGCACCAAGAGTCTCAACCAGAACCACAAAGCTGTTGCCTACTTACAGAGTCACAGGGTGAAAATGTGCACCTTGTCAGTCACAACGAAATAATCCGGCAAAAATGAGTCAACTGCTGGTACAGGCACTTAACGCAGTCCTCTTTGTTCCTGATCCCTTACCTGGGTTGCCCACTTTCTGGCTTTGAGGCGCTTCATCAGTCTGTCCCAACAAAGCTTGCAACCCGGCCAAGCCTAATCAAAGGACTGCAGTCCTGAACGTGGCATTCATGTGTTGTGCCATACAGGCCTGGTTGATTGTGTCCACCGCATACATGCTGCATTAATGTCATTGCGACAAAAGACTTGCTGCTGCCTGTATACCACACTATACGGTGGCCTATTGCACGGGAAAGACAGCAATGGTTGTCTGAATGACTGGCTCTGCAATCTTCAGGATGCCAATGGTAACAGCCACGAAAACAGCGACAACTCCAACCTGCGTGTGGAATTGCAGTGCATGCAATACAGGGCCGTCAGCGGCCATGCAGACACTGCCATCAGCAGTAGTGAAAATGTGTGCACTTTGCATTACTGCGGCAGTGACATGCCGGTGAACAGCATGGTGTCGACCTCGCAAATGCGGGGCAAGCATGCCATCACGTAATGCACACATGCAACTTCATCTCACTCATGCCATTAAGTCCTGAAGTTGAGGGGCATGACAAGACAATGAGGTTCTGCATCTCCATGACATGTGCTCCGTTTTCCCTTCCGCCCGTGGGGAGGCTTTGGTATTCAGACTGGCTGAAGATGTGTAAAGATTTGGCTGCCGTTGCGCCTTAGCTTGCTAGCTTCCGGTCGCATGCAGTCTGCAGTCAAATCTGGCACAACTTGCCGACGAGTCCAAAAGCCTTGTACCTTGAACACTGAGCTGAAGGCATCAGAGTCAAGGATGCTAGATTGCTGTGCATCCCTCTTCATTGCCTCAATCGCTTGCTCCTCCTCCGGTGTAGCATGCAGCACCGTCTACATGCACGCAGGCAGCACATGACACTCTCACGTGCCGCCCTTGCATGTGACATGCACTGCGGGATGCCATGCTTGAACCAGGGAAGAGAGAGATGCTTTTCACAGCAGCATCACAAGCAGTGACTGGATAGGATAGAAGCCATCCGAACCCTTGCCGTCAATGGCTACATACATGCTGCGGCCCCTAATACTGGTGGATGGTGGAAAGAGCGGCCACCACAACGGATTGCAGGCAACACACCTCTACATGCATGCAACCCAGGGGTCACTGTACCTGGCGCCTTGTCTCTCTCCTTGTCATGCAGTGTATGGGGTTACAGGAACCCAGCTTGATTGCTTGCTGCTGTGGTTGACATGGAAGTCTGCATGGTGCACAAGGTTTGGAGGCTGCTGCAGGGATGGTGACGAAGGCCTGGGCGTACATGGTTGAGCCAGCTGTGAAATGGAAGGTGAATCAAAGTATGGCTGAGATGAGATGAGATGTCTTGCTTGCTGAGCTGAGGAGCCCAAACAAACCCACCTAAACAGTGTAGAAACAGTAAAGTGCACATTTTTGCGAAAAAGAACCACCAATACACCGATATCCTTGGATTGGAGGTATCTAAGCATTTGCATGGAGCAATGCCACGCCGCCGGGCATCAACATTGTCACACCCTGCCCAATCTTTGAGGCCCACAAACTCTCCGGGAGGCCTAGTCCCCCAGATTTGTAAGAGGAAAGGCTTGCAGCGGAGGCGTGTAGGGTGAGCGGCATCGAGAAGGCTTGGACGGCTTTGCAGGCATGGAGTCAGCGCGAGAGCGTTTTTGACCCTAGGAGCGGGTCGCGCAGAGCACTGCATCAGCAACGTTCCACGCCGTCGTCAGCCGCTGATGATCTTTCGCGTTGGGCGTGTTTTGCAGGGTTGGCATATGCTGACACCCCTACCAAAGCTGGGGGGACTGTCCAGGCCCCCTGCCGCAGTGTTCTGTTGGAAAGCAACATCGCACGCAGTCATCCTGCGCGTCGGAAGACAGCCATCGCAACAGCGACAATGCGACTCGCCGCGCAAGTGCCACGTCCCACTCAGGGCGCTCCGGCAGACTGTGGACGTCCCAACAAGTAGTCAGGAGAGTGAGAGTTCGACAGGGATATTGGTAGACAACCCAGCAACTCAGCCATCGACGAGTTATCCTGAAACTCAAGCAACCCCACCTAACGGCCCACCAACTCCACCTTCCGTGGACACAGAGGTCACCAATGGCAGCCCTACATCAGCCGCCCTGCGCAGCCTATCACGGGGATCAGGAAGCAGCCTGGATGAGCCTCCTAACCAAAGGGCTGGCTTCTGGACGGACGATCCCAATTCCAAACTTGCCATCGCGGCGCCACCCCCTCCGCCACCCGCTTCGCAGCCTGCGCCCGGCACGCAGCAAGGCAAACCCTCATCCAAGACTTCTTCAAGCGTCGATGAACAGGATACCCCAGAGGCGCTGGCTGATGTAGAGGCAACTTCCATGGCCCCAGGCCTTGATTGGGTTCGGGAAAAGGATGACCTGGTCACCATTGCCATGGCCATGGCAATTGGCGTGGTGGTTGCAGGCAGCGTTTTTACTTTTGATGTAGCCATTCAGTTCATTCATGACCTACCAGATATCTTTTCTCAAAACTTGGGCATTGGTGGTGGTCGAGCCACAGGGTTTGTGTTTGGCGAAACTGCAATTCCATTCCGTTGCATCATGCCCGTTGGGGCAGGTGTAATCGTGGCATATCTGCAGTCTCAAGGCTTTAGCCCTCCGCTCAAGTTTCTCACACGTGCTATAGAGGGAGTGGAGGATGACAGAAAGAGCTTTGGCATCCCCAACACGTACGGGCCGGTAAGGCAGCAGGGTGGTGGGCAATGACACGTGCGTCAGGGGCGGACAGGGAAGCAGTTGTATGCACGAAATCAAACATGGCACGTGACAGAGTGCGGTGCAGCTGCGTAACGGGAAAGTGTGGGGAGCACGAACAATGGATGTACTAGACTTGAATATCAGGACCTGGCAGAGTCGGACCAGGCATTTGTTCGACATGATGATTGGCATCCTGAGGCACTGACTGTTTTCATAACACTGTTCCTGCATATGGAGCAACAGTTAGGGTAGACTGTCACCACCGTCACCTCACCTTGGCACGTTCCACAATGCACAACCTCAATTAAACAGTTGCGTTCTTTCCAACTTGCCGCCTGACAGGTCTTCCGCAAAGCCGTTGCCAGTGCCATCACCCTCGGCTCAGGCGCATCCCTAGGCCCTGAGGCACCCAGTGTTGAGCTTGGGGCCAACACAGCAGCAGTCCTGGCGCCCAAGAATCTCAGCAAGCGGCGGCAGCGCATGTTAGTAGCAGCAGGCGCGGCGGCGGGCGTCACAGCGGCCTTTGACGCTCCAGTCGCCGGGGCGCTGTTTGCGATTGAGTTTGTGCTGAAGAGCAGCCGCCTGGGGTTGGATCGCCTCAGCACGTCCACTGTGTTTGTGGCAACCAGTGTGGCAGCTGGTGTGGAGGGCTTCCTGCGCTCACAGGGGCAGGTGGGGCTGGGCATGTGTGGCCGGCGTGCCAGTCTGCCTGCTGGCCTTTGCCTGCATGTACACTATCTTTTGGCTAGGCATGGCTGTTATCCATTAAAGGCTTACAATTTGCTATCCAAAGCACCTCAACGCCCTGCCAGACACGAGTGGCACGGGTGATTACGCGTACTTGCTGACTGGACTCGTGCTTCTCCCGCCCCAGTACACTGACGACTGGAGCATCAGGTCGTACGCACTCACATGCATGCGCAGCTCAATGCTTGGAGGAGCAACCTTTTCGTCTTGTGACTGGTCGGTCCTATACAAGGGCACAGAAACTGTTGCAACTTACGTTGCCTCTACCCGAGTTTGAACCTAGGACCTGTGAGTTTGCCACCAACAGCTCATTTGCTCACACCCACGATCTATTTGTGCAGGTGCTGGGTCTCAAGGGTGCGGCCAGCCATTTAGTAGGTCGCATCCCCTACTTTTCCATCAGCAACAACCTCATATTCGACGTACTCCAGTTTGGTGCTTTAGGCGTGGGTTGTGCGGGCGCTGCTGTACTGCTTTACGAGGGCGTGAGGGTGAGTGAGTATCTCTTCACGTCTGTATCGTTTGACAATTCGAATATGAGATGGCTCGCACCATATCATCATCATCATCATCGTCATCATCATCATTACATGGCTTCTCATGGTACTGCAGCTAGACACAATATCTGTCCAAGAATCACGCGCCTGACAATCGTTAAGCCAAGAAAGGTCACTGGTAGCAGGGTGCAGAGTACGAATGTCATCACTGGCAACACGGTTCCAAGTCGAGAGTGGGGCACCCCTGCCTCTCCTTGCTACAGCCTGCTGGCCCTCTGGCGCTGGAACAGTTGCAAAAAGCAAAATGTCATCATACTCCCAATGCGTACTCCCTTGCAAAGGACTGCTGTTACAAAATCCAAACGCTTGTCATCACCTGGATTTGAACTCAGGTGTCGGAGGTGGCGCTAAGACCGTTGCCCCGGGCCGTCAGTGCGCCGCTGGCGGGTGCGCTGTGTGGCGCCATTGCACTCAAGTTTCCAGCGGTGAGAGGCACAGGCTTGCTTTCCAAGTTCGGGACGCCTACCAATAGTGAACTGAACCTCAGCTAGGCAGGCTGGGGAAGACTGTGGGGGTTTCTAGGTGTAACGCTATGTGTAGACAATCTGTGCGTATTTCTACTTTCTACGCCTTGGCACACGGGTCTCGGCTTCGTGTCCAGAGAAATGGTCAAAAGGCGGACACGTTCGCGTTGGCGGGCAAGCAGGAGCAGTGCTGGAGGCTGGAAGGCGTGGCAGCTGTGGGGTGTTGTGTTTTAGGGGGAGAAGCTCAGCTGTTGGTCACCCTTGAGTGGCGCACACAGGCAGCGCTAGGCACCCTTTGGCGATGCTGAGGGGCGTACAGCGAGCACTGGACTGCTCAAGTCCGACCATCAATCCTCAGGGCAAGCCCTGTTTGCTGGTGGTTTTGTAGCTGCACTCTGCAGCACAAGCCGACGGCTAGACCAGGAGAATGGCCGAGCTCCGGAGTGTATGCTGCGGCAAAATGTACGCTCCCTCTTCAGAAACTTCCGTACCCGACCCACTCTGCTCCTGTGTCACATGCGCACAGGTCCAGTACGGGTATGTGAACCTCGAGGAGATCTTCCGCGACTCGACCAACATGTCCCTGGGGTCGCTCTTTGGCCTGCTCGTGGCCAAGGTTGCGGCCACCAGCGTGTGTGTAGGCGGGGGGCTCGTGGGCGGACTGTTCGCGCCATCACTCTTCCTGGGAGCACTGGTGGGTGACCTCCTGCAAATGACAAATAAAAGAGAGGAAAATGATGATGGTAATTTCCCTGGTGGGCAATCTAAGGGCCAACAGTTGAAACCAGGAAAAGCGTGATGAGAGAGCATTCAGGAAGTGGCACACCTAGAAACAATCTGATCCAACTTCCTGTACAACGTTTTCTCTGCTGCACGGCTGCTGGTCTGCCCACTGTTACTGCTTGCTGAGTGTGCATCGCAAGGAACATGGAGGCTAAGCAGTAGAATATTGAGAAGTGAGGAAGAGTATGGGTTTGTCCATGCGTCCCCAGGTTGGGGACATCATGGGACACATCTCTCTTCCCGGCATGCGAGTGGTAGACAACACGACCTTTGTAGTGGTGGGGGCGGCTGCGGTGCTGGGCGCCTCCTGCCGCGCCCCGCTGACCGCCATGGCGCTCATGGTTGAGATCACCCGCGATACGGGGCTGCTGGTGCCGCTGCTGGCGGCCATCGGAATGTCATCGCTGGTTACCGACTATTTGGAGGTGAGGCAGGGCCTGGCAATTATCAAGGCGTTAAATGGCATGCAGCCAAGGCGGTATGTTGACAGAAGGCAGGCAAGGCAGAACATTCGAAGCGGGCGGCTTGCAGTTGGGCGGCTTGGGCAGGCAGCTTACAATGCACTAGCGCATGAGTGAGGGCATGCGGCAGAGAAGTAGTCAAATAAGGACAGCAACTCGTGAAGTTGGGATGTGAACTTGCAGCACAGAGCGTAGTTGTAATCACGCTGAACTTAACTCGGGTTGGCAGTTTCAACCACCTCCGGAAGCAGCAAGCAGCAAGGTGGCGTAGCATTTGGCAGCCTTTACATTACATCTTGTTATTGTGGAGCATGTACATTCCAAGATGCGGGCTGACGATGCCCTGTTGCGTGCATCCCATGCTATCTGACGGCATGTACATTCCAAGATGCGGGCTGACGACGCCCTGTTGCCTGCATCCCATGCTACCTGACGGCATGTACATTCCATGCTGACGGATCATGTTTGCCTGCACTAAGGCGCAGGGTATGTTCACCAAGCAGATGGAGGGCTTCCTGGTGGAGATGTACCTCAAGGAGAAGGCGATGTTCTGGGGGGCAGCGGCCGCTGAGCAGATCATCGCAGCGCAGAACACAACACTCAACCAGCAGCCCTCAAACACAGGTAAACACACCACCCAAGTGCTTATGCCCATGTACCACTTTTGAAAGGTGGGTTGTAAAGGCTGGATGGTGTCAGTTTTGTTGGGCCCGAGGTAGGCTAGAGTACAGAGTGTCCGAGGTAGTGGGGCTAGTTGCATGGCAGGCTGAGATCTGAAGAATCGTCTTGCTGGTGACATCTACCAGTTGTGGCTGCTGTACCATCGGTTGTGATCGTGTGGTCCAATCAGCAGGGAGATGGACACGCAATCGGGCAGGTGAATCGCCGTTAGCCGTGGTGCATCGGGTATTCGCACAGCAGGGGTGCGCCGCGTCCCGTCCAGCCGTAATCTAGTCTTGATGAAAGAAACCAAAAGTTAAAACTGTCTCCTGCGAGCATCCTGCCATGCTTTGCACCGCCTGCCGTGCTTCTTCCAGTCGAGTGCGTCATGTCCACGAGCACCAACATGTACGTGCGCCACACGCTGCCGCTAGAGCAAGCGCGCTCCGCCATGAAGGCAAAGAAGACCAAGGCCGCTGTGGTAGTGGATGATAACTTCAAGGTAGGGTGCTTCAGGCCAATGTAACATTGCATGGACAGGTCTGCGGTTTCATGGACAGATGACGCTTATCTGAGGCACGCTGAATTGTTCGAGTCACTGGACAGTGGCACAGCCTGGGCAGAGGGTGGGCGGATGGACAACGGGGTGATGGTGTAGAATAGTGGTGCACAGGCATATGGGATAGGCCAGGTGGCGCCCATGGTTGGTAAGGATGTGTCCAGGGTGCGCTGTAGAGTGCGTGCATGAGCTGCAGTGTTGGGCAGGTTGGACAGGTGGTTCGGTAGGCATCCTGACTGACCTCTGAGCAGATAGATTCAAGGTGTCATGTGGGCAGCGCATGAGTTCAGAGTTCAGAGTTTAAGCAGGGGTGTGTCGGCGGCACACGAACGCACTGAGACGGTCGGTATCATCCATGCATACTGGAGCTTCCCATGATATCACCACCTACACTCGTCACTTGCATGTCTCATACTCTGTATCGCGGAGGCACTGGCACATCACCATCCTAACATACCAGCACATCCCAGGGCACCATCACGTGTGGCTGTACGCCTTGCCCACATGCCCCATGCACTCCAACAAAACATGCCTCACCACATGCCTCATGCACTTTATCACATGGTGAAGGTGATGGGTGTGGTGTACCTTCCCGAGGTGGAGGATGAGATCATGAGGCGGCGGGAGGCAGACGCGCCCGACAGTAACTTCAACAGACCAGCAGACGCACCCGACCCTAACTTTAACCGCCCAACCGACCGGCCAGCACCAAAGTAACCGCTGAAATTCGCAACGGCCAAGCAGCGACATGGTCCCCGCTTCAGGCACGTCGCAGGTAACCGGTGAGGCTTGGGATCCAGTGGCTGCAACAGAACCCATCGGGCTGACGTGACTGCGGCTGGGATGGAGCAGCGATTGGGCTGGATGGTGTCATGCCATTCGCTGCACAGCAAGCTGCAGGGACACTACCGGCGTAGCTGGCGGAAAGAGTCATTGGGCAGACAACAGTCAGGTACAGTCAGACCAAGCAGCAGCTGGGCTCACCGGCCCCAGTGTTACTCAGCACGTCACCAGGCACAGCTTGCTGAAACAGCAACTGGAGCAACAGCAGCGCTAACAGCCGCCAAGTTAGTCAGGCTCAGGCCTAATGAAGGCCGGGAGTCATCACAATTGAGCATGGGTTAGCTGATCAGTGACGTCATCAAGTACAGTCAGGTACTTGAAAAAAAGAAGTTTGCCAGTTCTGGGACAATTTGACACGTTTGTGTGGTGAGGCGTGTCTGTGGCTGGAAGTGACGAGTTATGTTGATACCATGTGCTTTCATTGAGTGAGTCACACACCCATTTTGTCTTTTGACACTGTAGTTCCTGTCTAGACATGGTTTGCTGTCCCAGAAGTGGC
>QAXH01000996.1:2011-25002 GCA_004335635.1 Chloromonas sp. AAM2 | reverse complement strand
CAGGTACTTGATGGGTGGAGTTGGAGACTGCAGGTACTTGATGGGTGGAGTTGGAGACTGCAGGTACTTGATGGGTGGAGTTGGAGACTGCAGGTGATGAAGGAAGGGGGGCCAGAAGAAACGGAGGTTGCAGGGGGTGGGACGGCAGTTGGCAGCAGTTGTCAGCGCCTGCAGGTGCTGGAGGCGGAAAGAAGGGGAGGGCGGAGAAGGGAGGTTGCATCAGGGGCAGGATGGGCAGGAGGAGTGCATGGTGCAAAGAATCTGAGTTTGGATCAGGGGCTGTGAAATTGTGATTAGCTGCTTTGCGCAGTGTTGGCACCGCCAGTCTTGGATGTCATACCTGGTTGCTATGCCCACTGGTGATTAAGTTTTTGGTTCCTACTAGCTGTTTGAGCACATGTGCGTATGTGCATGTTGCTGCAGGCTGCCAGTGAGAAGGCTGGGGCCCAGCAGGCCGCGGAGGCCGCCAGTGAGGCGCGGCAGGCGGCGGAGCAGGCAGCCAGGGCAAAGGCGGAGGCAGCCACAGCGGCAGAGAAGAAGGTGTCACAGAAGCAAGGTAAGGCAAAAGTGATGATGATGAACTGGAGTGAACGTTGATGTGCTCCCAGCACACTAGCAAAACGTTTATGCGCCTCAAAGCTTGGTACTCAAGTTGGTCGCCGCGAAGGCTTGCCACTCACAGCATGCATTGGCAGGCCTCAAGTGTCAGCTAGCCATTTGAATGTCGCCTTGTCAGCTTGTGTCTTCCTTTCATGCTTCGCGCCTGCTCTCTAGCGCAAAACAATTGTAGTACAGCCCACTTCAAGCTAGCTTTCTCCCTGCACTCTTTCCTACACCATGGACCCTGTTCCCAAAGCTCATACGTGCCTGCGTACCACTTGCAGCTGCTGTGAGCAAAGCTGCTGCGGACAAGTCGTCCCTGCAGCAGCTTCTAGCGGGTGCTGACGAGGCCGTGCGCCTCACGGGACAGGCCACGGAGGCAGACGCGGGCGTGGTGCAGCGCCTCAGGGAGGAGTTGGCAGCGCTTGAGCACAACGTGGGCGACCAGCAGGCGGCGGAGGTGCAGGCGCAGGCGCAACTGGAGGAGCTTAAGAAAGGCAAGGGGGCTTGGGCGGCCTGGAGCTGCTGTGTGATCGCAGCCTGCATGCATGAGCAATGTGTACACGAGGGGTTGTGCAGTCAATTGACTGTATAGCACTGTCAACAGAACGGAATTCACCTGCTTGGCATGTAAAGGGGCTTGTGGAAAGTTGGCGCTGTGTTGAATCTCCAAGTGTGTGCACTACAACAGCTTGTGGCACACCAACGCATGTTCAACCGTCTGATGCTATCTGTATATGGCATCCATGCAGCTTGCAGCAGCCGTGTCTGTGGAATTGATCATCTATTCTTAGCTGCACCATCGTGCGTGCCCTTCACTCATGACGAGTCTACCTTGTGGCTGTTGCCGTGCAGAGGCTGAGCGCATGACATCCGCATTGGTGGACGCTCAAGAAGCGCTGGCCCAGAAGCAAGAAGTTGTGCAGGCGCGGGAAAAGGAGTGTGAGTGCAAGGGATACGCTCGCTTCTCGCTGCTGCGCGTTGCACGCCGTCTGGCCTGTGGCAAGGATTGAATGTGCATATCTTAGTTTGGCCTCTGCCTTGTCAGTATCAGCCTGTTCCCACTTGCAACCTCTTGTTTGCCCCTTGTCGCTGTCAATATCTCCGCGTTTTTCGTCGTTTGGGTGCAGTGTTGGCTGCCGAGGCACAGGTCACTGCCGCTCAAGATTCAGTGCGCAAAGCCACCGAGCAGACAGAGTCTGCGCGCCGTGCAGCCACTGCGGCCCTACAAGACGCCGAGGGTGAAAAACAGGGCGCATCAGAGGCATCCCAACTCGTACAGGAGGCTCAGAAGGAGCTGGCAAGGGCTGAGGAAGCACGAGTGCGTGCCATGGCTGCAAACGCCCGTGCGAAGAAAGAGCAGACTGCTGCTGAGGGGCTGATAGCTGAGGCTTCAGTGGCCAAGGGCGAAGTGGTGGCGAAAGCGGAAGCTGCTGGGCTGAAGCGGAAGGAAGCGGGCGAGAGGGTGGAAGCGGAAAAAACTGCTCTTGCGGCAGCTAAGGCAGAGGTAGAGAGGTTGGAGGGTGCGGATAAGGCGCAGCTGCAGGCTGTGCAGGACGCACAGGCGAAGGTGGTGGAGGCTGAGAAAGCTGTGGAGGCTGCAAGGCAGGACGTGGTGAGCTTGGAGGCTCGTGTCAATGAGTTGGAAGGTGCGTGAATCGGCCGACTGCCCAATCTGTGCCGCGACAAAGCAGCATTCCAGTCGTCAGGGAGAGGAAAGCAACATGGAACCGTCAGCAAGAAGAAAACTTGTCTCTTTGTGTGCTGGCCTAATCCTGCTGTTGCCTTTGTGGTTTGGTGTATCAGGTGCTGTGGTGGGTCTCCAGTCTGACGTGGAACAGGCAGCGCAGGCGGAGGCGCAGGCAGTCCAGCAGGTCACGGCCAGCCAGGCGCGGCTGGAGGAGCTGGCAAGGGAGCGGGAGGCAGCTGCCCGGCAGCTGGCTGTGAAGGAGGCAGCTGTGACCGGAGCCAAGTCCAAGGCGGCAGGTGAGTGCCGGCACAGCTGAAATGTTATTCTGTGCTGTGAACAATCACATGCCGGGTTCCTATATGGCGGCTGACACGTGACTAACGGATCTTATCGCCTAGACATGGACGCGTGATCGACAGCATGTGCACCTGTTCAGAAACTCAAACTACAATTTGACAGGTCGTTCGCTGATTGTGCCTGCTGCCTAACTTTTCAATTGTGGGCCGGTGCACATCACACGAGACAGACATGTGACAGCTGATGCTTGACGTCTAGAACTAAGTGCCTTCACCCGGACAGGGACACAGCAAAGGAGTTCTTTGCTAAATGTTTCGCTGATCCTGGCTGGCTGCTGCCCATTATTGTGTGCAGGTGCTGAGGCGCAGGCTGCCAGCGCCGCTGAGGCAGCTCAGGAGGCGAGCCAGAGTGTACGATCGGCACAGGAGCAGCAGTCAGCTGCAGAGCGCTCAGCGACACAGCTTCAGGTACTTGATGGCGCAGCCCCTACTGTGGTGCCAAGTGCTTGTTGTATTTCTAGCCAGATGTACCCATCGCGACACATGTAGCTTATAATTGACGTACTAGCCGTCAGCAGAACAGCAACAAAGCCCCGCACGTCTATCAGCGCAGGAAGATAGGCAGACTCAGTTGCTAGGTTGGAAAGTCTCAAGCACCAGATATAGCACCCAGAAGTACTCTATAAATGAATGCTGGATGTGTTTGTTGCAGGTAGCAGCAGAGGAAGCAGCTGCAGAGGCGGCCGAACAACAGAAGGCCTACGACCGCGCCATCCAGGACGAAGAAGCAGCAGACGAGGCGGTTTCCACGGCACGTGCAGCCGTTTCCATTGCCGAAGGACGGCTGCGGGAGGCTGAGGAGGACGCAGCGTCTGCACGTACTGCGCTGGAATCGCAGCGTGCAACGGGCGTGCGGGAGATCGCGGAGGCAGAGGAGCGTGCTGCGGCAGCGGTGCAACGCGCAGAGGAAAGTGCAAAGGCAGCTGCTGCAGCTGAGGCTGAAGCAAGGGACGCTGCGGCTGCGGCCGGGCGGGCCGCTAAGGAAGCAACGGCGGCAGCGGAGGCTGCCACGGCTGCTCGGGCGGAGGCGGAGATGCAGGCGAGGGCGGCGATGGAGATGGCCACAAAGGCGCGCCAGGAAGCGGAGAATGCCGGAAGCCGTGAGGCACAAGCACGCATGAAGACGGAACAGGAGCTTCAGGCTCGTGAGAAGGCGGTTCTGATCAAGAAGGTGGGCGCAGGTTGACGGTAAAGACGCAACTGCTGGGCTATACCTTTGTAGAGTCCTGGTAGAATAGATTCTGTGGTAAAATGGACCTGCCAGTGTACCAAGGGTCGGTACAACAAAACCGTTAGATTAGATCAATTCAAATTCTCAAACAGGATGGCAATTCGTGCATGTCGGGAGAAAGCGCTGCATTGTCATCCGGGAGGGCGTGTTGCGACCGTTTCTCTGCCATGTCTCCACGAGCAGGCTGAAGCTGAGGAGAAGGCACGTGCAGCTGAGGCAGCTGCCCAGCGGCTGCCTGCTCTCCAGGCGGCTGAAAAGGCAGCCAGGGAGAACGCTGTGGCCCAGGCCAACAAGCTGAGGAAGGACCAGGCACAGGTGAGGCGGGATCAGCAGAGCCTGGGAATGCATGAACGTCACGGCCTTTGGACTGCCTACCTTGCTGTGCTCTCACGCATCGATGCAAGCGTCCCTCAGTACATAAAATTTTGGGCTAGTGATTCAAGCCAGATGTGGGTGTTTTAATTGTTCTCCATGCAGCAGCAGCACCCATCAAACACATCTGAGGATCTAGGTGCACCAGCTGTTCCGTGAGGCTGGGCAAGTTGTCAAGGCAGCCTGTTCCCACGCCTTTCGCAAATTAAGCTTGTTCCGCACGCCCATCTTTCTGGGCACACATGTTGCCTTGCCCGGACACGTGACTGGTCTTGCCTGGACACGTGACTGCTCTTGCCTGGACACGTGACTGGTCTTTGCCCTGACACGTGACCGGCCGTGCCCTGACACGTGACTGGTCTTGCCTGGATACATGACTGGTCTTGCCCGGACACGCGACTGGTCTTGCCCCGACTGCGGCTCCCGCATCACCCCTGAGTGTCTCCTGTCTGGTCCCTCCAGGCCGCCGAGGACGCACGTGCCCGGCAGGAGGTTGAGGCCCGGGCCGCGTCAGAGCTCAAGATGCGTGCTCGCATTGAGGAGCGCGCGCGCACAGAGGCACGCCTGGCAGCAGAAGCAAAGGTACAGGCCGGTTTTGGTGGTAGATTCTAACATCTCCGGGGACCAGAGAGCACAAACAAGCTGCGCAGTCTGTCCTACTTGTGTTGTAGCCTGTATGATTATACTGCCTGTCTCGACTGGACCACACAGCACAACTCTGCGGCAGTTGCTAGCAGTGGTATATATCAGCACACCCACACTACGGTACCGCATGTACAGCAAAGGTAGTGGCGGGGCGAGTCAGCTAGATTGGCTTTGATTGTGGCTGGAAATCTGCCCAAGGGCTTCCAGTTATGTTCTAACAATGAAGATTTATTGCACTTGTGACTTGTGGTTTGCTTGGCACTGTAATGTTGTTACTTGTGACCAGTGATTTGTGTGGCACTAAGCCACTGTCTGCCTGGTGCATCATGGCCTGCAGGCCAAGGCTGAAGCTGAGGAGCGTGCACGAGTGGAGGAACAGCAGGCTGCCGAGGCTCGTGTGAAGGCAGAGGCAGAGGTCAGGGCCAAGGCAGAAGCGGCGGCCAAGCAGCGGGCTGAGGCAGCAGCGGCAGCAAAGGAACGGCAGAGGCTGGCGGCTCAGGCTGAGGAACAGGCACGCGCCGAGAAGGCAGCAGCTGAAGAGAAAGCACGTGCTGAGAAGGAAGCTGCTGAGCAGCAGGCACGTGCACAGAAGGCGGCAGCAGAAGAGCAAGCACTTGCCCAAAAGCAAGCTGAGGAGCAGGCGAGGGCAGAGAAGGAGGCTGCTGAGCAGCAAGCACGTGCTCAGAAGGCAGCAGAGCAGGAAAAGGCACGGGCGCAGAAGCAGGCTGAAGAGCAGGCACGTGTTCAAAAGCAGGCTGATGAAAAAGCACGCGCTGAAAAGCAAGCTGAGGAGAAAGCACGTGCTCAAAAGGCAGCAGCTGAGGAGGACAAAGCACGTGCCCAAAAGCAGGCTGATGAGAAAGCACGTGCAGAGAAGGAAGCAGCAGAGGAGCGCACACCGGTTATGGCTGCAACTGAAGAAGCCCCAGCCCCAGCTGCCCCGGCTGCCAGTAACAGCTGGAGCTTCTTTGACCTGTTCAAGCAGCCAGCCGCCAAGCCCCCTGCAGCCGCTGACAGCGAACCAGCTACCACCCCTGCTCCAGCTGAGCCCACCCCTGCTCCAGCTGAGCCCACCCCTGCTCCGGCCGCTGCTATCAGCGATGGCTATGTTGGTCAGGGCGACATGGCCCAGCCAGCAAAGCCGGGCTCCTGGACCTCACGTCTGCTCTTTGGGTCTGCAGAAGACAAAGTCGACGTTATCCCGGAGGTCGAGACAGAGAAAGAGCAACGGACACGTTTGGGCATCCGCGAGCAGGCTCTAAAGGCTGCCGAGGCCGAAGCTGAAGCCGCCGAACAGAAAAGAAGGGCAGACAAATCGGAGACGCCAGAGTGGAAGAAGGGCAGCCCGTTGCTGCAGCGATCATAAGGGACAGGACAGGGCAGGGAACGCAATAATTCTGGTGAATATGCTAGTGACGGTCAATCCGACTTGAGCCTGACCAGTGTGACAATAAAGTAAAGTGTTAATCTGGAGACAGCATTCAAATTAGCATGCATGGGCGGTGCCGTGTGCTGTGCGATGCACTGTGTCTCGGTGACACTGGTGTAGTGACTAACACGCTACCTGATCAACGTTTTGTCTTGGCCTCCTAGCAAGGAACCCGGATCAGGCACCTGTGAACTAACTATCTCTGCTAGACATGAAGGAGTGCTGACAGACTGGAGCCCAAATGATTGATCTGAGTTCGGCTGAGAAGTTGTATGTGTTGCTGGTATAGGCAAGAAACATAAGGAGGCAGGATTTTGAGCAAGCAAGCGCATTCCTTCAGGAAGTTTTTCCGAGCGCCAGAGGGCTTGCCAAAAGCATAGGATGGACGGCTACAAACAGACAACAAGACATACTGGAGCAATTGAGACGGAATAGATAAGGACGCCAGAGAGTATAATATGGCTGGTTGCTTGAAGGCATTTCAACAGAAATCCACGTCTTTCTAACAGGGGTCGTTGATGCAACTTTTCACGGGAGGCGGAGTATCTCTGCAAGTTGGTTGTTGCCCGAGTGTTGGTGTGCAGAAATCGGTTGGCTCATTGGAGTAGTTGTGGCGATGTCTGTGTCCCTGCTCGGCATAGTAGTGTATAATACATCACATCGCATGTGCCTAGGGTGGTAGCTCAGGTTCAAGGGTTTTTCTACACTGCCCTGCAAGCACCATGTGCATCTGTAAATGCTCTGTGCACCTGTGTGAGTCAGTGAGTTTTGAGGAGGAGAGGCGCTCATATCTGGCACGGATATACTTTGCACGTTTCACGTCCAGGTGATCGGATCGGGTTGGCAGAAGATAGAGGCTCATTGCAACACAGGACCAGTAGGCTAAAACCAGTGTAGGAGCATCAAAACAGGCCTGACTGATGGAACAGCTGTGCAGAGAGTTAGTATGAGTCTCATTTGTACCAGTGTCTAGCAGGTGCCAGCTGCAGATATTGTGAGCACACCAGTATTGTACCAGTGCCTAGTAGGTCCAAGCAGGTAACCTAGCGAGCGATACGTCGAAACCACGAGTGTGTGTAGCGTGAACCCCCGCCCCCCCCTCCTTCCAGTGTCGCACTGCCAAGCTCTGCGAAGCACAGGTCCCCTGTATTTTGCACACTACGAGTGTGTGTGAACCCCAGTCTGAAAGAGTTGTGGGTTGGACAGCAACCTACAGGCCTTACGGCACATGCCCTGGTGCTGAGGCTCATGACGACAGCCCACATTCCTGTTGTTTTCAACGTTGTTGTTAACGTACACACGCACAATCGCACTGGAGGATGATAAGTTACAGGGTTGCCACCCGCTGTCGTAGAGCAGGCGGCCGAGCCATTCCTGCGGCCTGTCCGAGAGCAGGCGGCCTGTAACTTGTCGTCCACCCACACGTTTGTTCAGGAACGCTTCACACTGCTAGCACCCGTGACAAAAACACGTGGTATCTTGGGTGCTGAGGCAGCTCGCAGAAAGGCTGTGTGCTGCCTCAAATCGCAAAGGCCATGCGTTGTGCATATGACACGTGTTGTAAGTATGATGATGAGCGATCAATTTTATTCCGCCGGTGTGCAATATGTTGGGGGGCGAGAATTGGTCATCAGAGCACAGTTTTATCAGAGCATGTGCTGCTTGTGGCAGCAGCATTGCAAACAAGTAATCAAACCCACTGCACACAGTGGCATTGTCAGCGATAACACAACACAGCAAACCATCTGCTGGATGGCACCTGCTGCAATACCTTCACCACTCAACGTACCCCTGCCATGCAACCACTTCACTGCATGACGCCAGAATACACAGCTTCAACACCCAGAACACTAGCTAACCTCAGTTCTGGTTCCATATCTGAAACCTAAGAACTAGCCTTAAGAAGCACCATGTACAAGCGCACATTCACATCCCAAACCATGCAAGACAAGTGTCGTTCAGACCCCTACCACGCTTGATGCCTAGTTTGTGGAGGGTAAAGTGACCTGCTAGGTTGTCAGTGTGATAGCAAGGCATATGAACGGCACTAATCATGTCAACGACTTCCAAACCCTGATTCAGTGTTGCAGCAATGATTGCATGGCTGCTTCGAAGTGCATGTCAAACGCCAGCCTGTCAGCCTGCTGGCGTTTCCCAAGCCGAGCTCCAATTAGTTTTGCAGCAATGGCTGCTTTCAAGCGTACATCAAATGTGCCTAAACGCGCTGCACTGCCTTTTCTGTAGTCCAGACCTGCTTACTGCAAGTCATGTGGTAAGGTTCAGTTTGAGGCAGAAGCTGAAGCTGTAATGTATAGAAGGGACGCTGAGCCCAGCCACACGCGTTTTTGGCGCGCAGAATGATGAGCCAGGCCACACGCAATTCTGACCAGCTAAGCTGCAATCCAAAGATGGTGCACAGCCAGACTTGATACATTTATGGCTCATCGCGGTTCGTCGGCCGGTAGTGGTGGCGGGCCGGAGCATTCCGATGCCCCGTCGGGGCATGGCGGGGGCGGTGGCGAGCAGGCGGGCGGCGGAGGGGGGACATCAGCATGCATGCTGATGTGCGGCGGCATAGGCGCGGTAAGGTACTGGTTGCTCTCCCCTTGCGAGCCCTCCGGGTCAAGCTCGTAGTTAGCAGGCAGCTGGCCAGACTGTTCTAGGAACGGCTGTGGAAAGTGCGGGGCGAAGTGAGGCTGTGAAAAGTGCGGGTTGAAGGCGAACTGTGGCTGAACGATATCTGGCTCATCAAACAATCCCAACGGCATGGTAGGCCCTGATAGCCCTCCAGGCATCATCATGCCTGGTGGTGGAAGGCTGTCAGGTGCCGGGTAAACGTGCATGACGTTCTGCCCTCCCTGCGGCTGCAGAAATGTTTCTTGATGATGCATGTGCGGCATGTGCACTGGCATGCTGAATGTGTTTCCAGGGTCGCTTGGTGCTGCCTGGGGCATGTGCATTGGAAACTGCTGCTGCTCTGCATTTGGCTGGTGAGCCTGCCAGCTGTGGCCAGCAAGCGAAGGGGAAGGGGCGTCCCACGAAAAGGACGAGACCGGTTGGTGCTGCTGCTGCTGCTCCTGCGGCTGCTGCCACTGCTGCTGCTCAGCAGGCTGCTGGTTCAGCCATTGCTGCGACTGCTCTTGCTGGTGAGGCTGCTGTGGCTGTGGCTGGTGTGGCTGCTGCTGCTGCTGCTGCAACTGTGGCTGCCGCTGCTGGTCAAGCCACTGCTGCTGTGACTGCTGGTGCTGCTGGTGGAGCCACTGCTGCGGTTGTTCTTGCTGCTGGAACAGCTGTGGCTCTTGCTGCTGCGGCTGCCACAGTGGCTGTGCTGTCGCTTGTATCGGCTGCCATTTAGCAAACGGATCAGGTGGCAAAGCTTCAGGAAAATCTTCATCTTCATCCAGCAAAAATGCGGTGTCGCTTGCAAGGCCGAAGCCACCGGGCAAAGGTGCTGTTGGCTGTAGGCTTGTGTCGTGTGAACCTGCCTGCTGAAGTGGGCCTGCGGATGTGGGCTGGCGAAGCCCATGAAAGATGCTTTGGGGTGCCGACAGAAACTGCTGGGCTGCTTCATGGCCGCCTGCTTCAGCCATCTGTGTTCCATCGCCAATTGCATCGCTTGACGGCACATGGAAGCCAGCACTACCCACAATCTCCGAAATGTGGCCAACACCATCCATCATCAGATGCCCAAAGCCCCCAGCTGCTGATTCAAACTGGGATGATCCCACGTGCTGAGCTTCAGTCTGGTGTTGGCCCTGGGCCTCGCTAGACCATGGCTGGCTCCTGGCTGCAGGCTGCCGGAAGCCAATAGCTGCGCCTGCTCCCAGCGAAATGTTGAGGCTCTGTTGCCAGAAAGGTGGCAGTTCTGGCTGCTGCGTCTCTGGTTGCTGATTAAACTCTGGAGGCAATGGTGGCTGCTGCGTTCCTGGAAGCAAACTTTGTTGTTCAAAGTCTGTAGGCAGTTGTGGCTGTTGCAATCCTGGTCTGTCAAACCCTGGAGGCAAGGATGGCTGCTGTGCAAAGTCTGCTGCGGAGGCGTGGGGCTGGGCTGTCGTGGCTGCTGTGGTTGCTGTGGCTGCTGTGGCCTCAGGGTATGGAGCAGCGCGGGCTGGGGCAGCTGAAGACACATCGGGTGTGGGCGACGGAGGGTGGTTAAGGGTCGGGCTGGAGACCTCGCAGGGCTCATTGTCTTGGATTGGAACCTGTAAAGGAAGTGAATTCAAAATCTGAACGGAGCAACAAGTGGGCGTGGACATGCCTGCTGGCCTGGGGCCTGCGAAAGACCTGCTTGCTACGGCTGCAAGCATGAACATCACCGATCTGTGCAAATGTGTTGTAAACAAGTGCATACACTCACCGGCTGTGGCCTTGGAAAATTGCGATGAATTGTGATGCCTTGATGCAGCTGCGGTGGCGGTGGTGGCGGAGACGGTAAATTGCAGTAATCTTGTTGTTTGGACACTGGCGAATGCAGCGGTGGTAGTGTGGAAGTCGGTGACGTGCGGGACTCATGACGCATGGGCTGGCCACGTGCGGCCAGCGGCCGTGGTGATGGCAGAGGTGGTGGCGGTGGGAGCTGAGGTTCTGCCTTCTGGTCGGAGGAGAGAGATTGCATGTGGGGTGGAAGGGAGACCCAGGGCAGGGGTGCAAGCGGGAGGAGCCCATCCGGCTGTGCTTGTGATGACGACAGGCGAGTGTGTGCGGGTGGGTTGGTTGGAAGCGGTTGGTGGCCGGTGGCTTGGGGCGCGGGATGTGAACGACCAGCAGCAGGTGGTGACGGCAAGCCTGTGGATGGAGGTGAGGTTGGTGAGGGCAGGCCAGAGAGAGAAGGCACGCCAGAAAGTGGCGGTGGCAGCTGGCTGCCGGATGTGCGTGGTGGCGGGGCGACGGCGGGTGGCGGCTGCGGGAGGTCGGCCTCAGCTGCGGGAGGGGCTGGGTGCGGCAGAGGGGGGTTGAAGAGCAGTTGCATGTCCAGCTGGCCTTCCAGCGGCACGTCATCTTGACCTGCACGTGCCCCTTGGCCCTGCATACAATAGGGTAGGCCGAAGGAACATGCTGAAAAGGTACATAATGAAATGCCCATTCTTGGAAGGTGCATACTCTTAACAGTGATGCTACACGCAAGACAGGTAAATCCAACGCTCATACTTAGTTTAAGACTACCACCTTACCCATTATCAATCTGCACACCTTGCTGCTCAAAGCCCAAAGCACTCCTGACCCAACCTCTTGCCACGCCATCCTCCTCACCACTCCTCATTTGTATCAGGAAGACATTGCAAAACCTCTTGAAGAGAATACCAAGCATAACGGCAGAGCTCACCACACTAAATGGCACCTCACCGCTCCTTATCTAGTATGAGAAGAAAGTGACAAAATCAGATGGCAGAGCTCATGCGTCGGAACCACCTGCCAGATATACAGATATACAGATGCTCATCTCAATGTGTTCGGGCCCAAATGCGTCACAACCTCAAAGAACGTGCAAGCCTTGCAAGCCGTGTGATTGTCATGATGTGCCACAGCTACCACGCAAATGCTATTCTGCCACACACTCCAGTACTGTAGAGACCTCCCTTTCCATCATCTTTCCTCACCCAATGAAGCTGCTTTCAGTTGGATCATTTCAGCCGCCCAGATCACCCACCTGTGTTCTATCCAGGTCTTCGTCCTCATCCATGTCCGCTGTCATGTCCGCCTGAGAGCATGAGAACCACGTGCACCACGTGAGTGTGATCTTGTACCCCAGTGTGTGACGTACGAGTACATGCATGTGATCAAGTACTTCACAAGAATGCACGAGATGCTGGACAGATCAGGTGCTACAAAGAAAGGGGACACCGGCGGCCGTACGCAGATCAGGTGCTACAAAGAAAGGGGACGCCAGCGGGCGTATGCAGATCAGGTGCTACAAAGAAAGGGGACGCCAGCGGGCGTATGCAGATCAGGTGCTACGAGATACGCAACGAACACAACTAGTCTGATAACAAGCAAACTGAGCGACACAAGTCCTCTCAGTCATCGTCCTGCTGTTGCCAAGCATGTGAGCCACAGCCCTGAGTCCTGTGCTGCGCACGTCAGCCTGCGATACATGCTCGTACTGATAAAAACGGATGTGCATGCCTGCCCGCCTGCCTTTGTGCCTTTTTGCCTGCCTGCCCACCTGCCAGCCCCTGCCCGTCCCTGCATGCGTGCGTGTATGAGTGTGCGTGTAAGGGACTGTGGTTGCTCAGTATCTAGAACATCCAAGTCTTCACAACCAACAGTGCGTGTATCACCTTTGCCAGGAGAGCATGTGGCATGCCCTCGTCGCCCTCGGGTGCCACAGCCATGGTCGCAGTGGGTAGCAGGAACCACGCCATGGGCAGCACTCGCACCGTGCGCACTTGGCTACCAGCACCAGTCACATCACCAGCCACAGCATCAGCAGCAGACAGCAACGGTGCTGCCGCGGCTGCTTCTGTCTGCATGCTGCTGCCTGCCGCACTGGTGTCTGCAGCAGGTGCTGCTGCTGCTGTGGCTGCCACAACTGCTGCCGCCTGCTTGGCAGCAGCAGCTGCGCTGGCGCCTATGGCTGGCGACTCCACCGCTGCTGCTGCAGCCGCAGCGGCGCTGGTGTCAGCAGCTGGAGCAGCAGCAGCAGCAGCTGCTTTAGCTGCCGCTGATGGCTCGGTGCCGGCTGCAGCCTCAGCTGGCGCCTGCTGCAGCGGTGTTAGCGGCCGGCTATCAAGGCTGATAGACAACGTCTGCTGAGGGCCTGACAAGGTGTTCGCACCAAGTCGAGCCAGCAGGGCTCGCACTAAGTCTGCCTGTGTGGGTGCCTGGGCTGGGGTTCCTGAAGGTTGGTTCTGCTGTGCTGCATTGCTCTGCCAGCCTGCAGCTGGGCTCGCACCTTGCAAGCCCAGCATCGCTGCATCCCTGCTGAGCCACGAATCCTGGGCAGGGGTTGCCTGGCCTGCTACCAAACCAGAAGTCTGCAGAGACTGCTGCATCGGCGGCCAATGCTGGTGCTGCTGGTGCTGCCAAGGTCGGTCCTGGGGCCAACTTTCCTGTGGTGCATAGGGGGAAGGCGATGGCCGTCCGGGGGACACCAACCCGGTGTTGCCATCTGCAGAGCCGTGGTTTGCTGTGCGCACACTGGATGGCCCGGGTGCACCCCAATCATCGTCATGAGCTCCACCGGCGTCGCCATTGTACGGCGTTGGGCTGTCAGGCGGAAGCTCGCCAGATGGCTGACCGTGCGGCATGCGGGGCGGGCCGTCTGCGGGCGGCCAGGGTTGGTTACTCGGCGCCCGGTAGGAATGGTTTCCTTCCGGCGCACCAGAATGCTCCTGTTGCTTCTGCTGCGGTGGCCACTGTTGCTGATACTGCTGCTGCAGCTGGTAATGCAATGCTGCTTGGTCTGAGGGTGGAGGCAGCTCATTCGTGGCCACGAAATGGCGCATTTCTTGAAGCCTTTTGGCGTGCTTGGCGAAGATGTCGCTCACAAAATGGTCCGAGCTGTCGACATTGACGTTGTCCCACACTTTGACACGCCTCCAGTTATGGCCAAGCGCATTCCTGTGTGCAGATTGTAGAACACCTTTGTTGCCTCAGCCTGTGCTAACTGTGTTGCAATCCCAGCCTCTTCTGCATGGGCCCATGCCACATGCACTGAAATGCAAGCCTCCGGCATGCAGAGCCTGTGCTGCCCATGATGCCATAGAAATCAGCTGACTGGCAAAATCGGAAGAAGGAAAACAAACCCAGCGGTTCACTGATGGAACGAATCCTTGCAAGAGGATTCTTGACCATTTGCCGATCACTTTGCACTTTTACGTTCTGTCTGCAACATGGCTGCACAGCGTGCAGACAGCAACAAGGGGCAGAAAACACCTAAACATCTGGCAGCACTTGCTCACTTGTCCACCAGATCCTGCAGCCGGTAGACGTCCATGTAATCTTCATCTTCCTTGAGCAGCAACTGCCTCTTGAGTCTCTCCGTGATGGTGGTGTCAACGAAACTGTACTCTTGCCAGAAGTCCCCGGTGGTGTCCCGCAGCTCACGCTCTGCTTCCCTGTCAGCTGCGTCTAGAGCCTCTCTCATCCTGTCGACTGCGTTGCTCAGTTGCATATCGGCCTGCACCGTCTCAAAGCGGGCACGCTCCTGGCGCTCGGTCGTCACGACTTGCGACACGAAGGGGAATGCCAATGGGGTCGGTTTGTTGGCGTTCTGCTTGGCAGCTTTTGAGCCAGCACCTGCATACAGTAAGCATACCAGTGCTTCACATTGTTTTTCGTTGTTATTGATATTTCGGCTGTTGTCCATGTGAACTGGTTCTGGTAACTTGACAGCAACTTGCCAATACTTGTATCAGTGTAAAACAAAATGATGAGTGTGGAGATTCGTTGTGTGCTCTTAGGCGCTTGTCTATGGCGCGGTTTGCGATGGGCAATCATGACACGTGCTGGTCTGCCCACCCCAATGCGACCTTGGCGCAATACCATGCCAATCACCTGCTTGCTGCCGAGCTCGTAGTTTCAGCACCTCGTCCTCAAACGCAGGCAGAACCTTCGGGTCCTTTGGCGGTGCGTTGTAATCAGTGGGGCTCACACTCTTCAGTGGGCCTGGGATGGTGGCGTTGTGACCCAGCCCCGAGCCGCTGCCCCTAGCGTGCTGTGCTGCGGACTTGGGCGGAGGTACGGGCAACTGACGGGCGGAGGCCGGGGCGCCTTTCCCGCTTGGCCCCACTGGTCGTGAGCCGGTGGCGGCTGCAGCCGCCTGCTTGCCGGCCGCCTGACCTGCCTTGCCCGGCGGCGCAACATTCCCGTTTAACGTCCCACGTGCAGCCTTACTAGCGCCTGAAGCCTGCGAGCTCGGCGGCTGAGCAGGTTTCTTGGACCCTTGGGCCGTAGCCATACCCATGCCGGAACCTTTGGCCGCCTTGGCCACCCCAGATACTCCGCTTCCCGGAGCCAATGGGGGCTTCTCCACCGAACCCTTGCCCGATGCGCCCTTACCCTGCATTGCAGCAGGCGGCTTTGCATCCTTGGCCGTTCCCGCAGTCATCCTGCCTTGCTTGGTTGCAGCGGCTTGCGTAAGTGCCTGTCGCTTGCTGGGCGACTCGAGCGGTGCAGCAGCACCTGAGGCATCTCCTACAGAACGTTTCTTTTGAACTGTTGCTGTTGCCGGAGAAGACTCATCCAGTTCATCCTCCCACCGATCAAGGTCTTTAGGAAGCGCAAGGGGCGGTGGTTTCAGTCCGTTATTACCACCTGCTGCTGCTGCCGCAGCTGGCCCCGCTTTCCCGCTTGCCTGTGCCCGCTTGGATGGCGGTTGATCCCGCGCCGCAGCGCCCGTTGCAGCATCTGAACGCTGCCGTTTGGGGAAGTCACGATTCGATAGTGGAGGTAAATCGCCAACGGTTAATTCCTTGGCCTTGCAGGGCCGGGCAAACTTGTCAATGACCGGCGGAGTGGCGACAGGGACGCTCTGTGCTGCAGACGGAGCGCTGGTGCTGGTGCTGTTGTCGGGATTGTTGAGGGTAAATGGAGCCCAATTGTTGCTGATTGGAATCGACCCTGAAGATCCGGATTGAATGGAGCTGCGCCGGAGCAGCCGTGCGGGCATGGGGCCAGCAGCACTCGGGGCCTTGGTGCCAAGATTGGTTTTGATGCCTTGGAATGCCGCTGAACCAACGGCTCGTGGGCTTTGGCTAGGCCCAGAGGACTCATGCAAGCGGCTGAGCTTGGCAGGGGATGAGGCATGGTGAGCTCGGCGAGGCTGAGTGTAGCTGCTTCCATGGAGAAGTGTAGGCAAGGGGGTGCATGTGATCCACGGGTGGACGGCGGTGGCGGCTGAAGGGGAACCTGCTGCCTCCCATGCTGCCTTCATGTCGGAAAACGTGCCGACATCCTGTGAGAAACAGGTCGAAGTAATGCTTGTCAGGCATCTGTTTTCAAGAGGCTGCCAACGGTAGAAGGTGCGTGTGTGTTCATTTCCATGTTGAGTTTGAGCCTTGGTCACTTGGTCAGCAATCTTGATTGCACGTCTGCTGTGCATGCCATTACTAGCAGGTGTCCGTGAGACACAGCAGGAGACTCTACACCCTGTTGTTTACAGACTGACACCAACGAAAGAACAAGGGTGGTGTGAGTTTTTGGACCCTGATGTTATGGGCGACCGCCATACGGGAAGATGTCCAGCATCCCGAAGTTCTGCATCCTGCACTCCGGAAAGGGATTGGTACGCGTGTTAATATGATTCGAAACCCCACCTGTGCTTGTTGCCCTGGCAGGTGCATGGTCCATGCGCCCACCAGATGCAAGTTGGGTACCACAGGAACATGAGCCTTGCCACGAACCAGAGCCTTCTGCATGGGGAACAGCTTGATTCTGGCTCAACATGTTGCAAAGATCAACATGCTGCGGCAATCTTTGGCTGGACGCGTGACAGACCAAGGGAGCTGCAAGCAATGGACGCATGCCCTGCTAATCCTCAGCAATGCCTGTGATATCAAACGCGTTTTGAAGTCAGCAATGCCCTGTCGAGACATCTACATCGATTGAATCCGCAACGGTTGGTAGCCTGTACTGGAAGTACCATGACTCTTCTCCACCTTACCTGCAAAGCGGACTGAAACTTGGGAGTGATATGTATGCCAGCTCGGGTTTCTGCTGTCTCATCCAAGTTGCCTGAAGCCGCCAAGGACCGTGAAGAGGCGGGCTGGGCCGTAGACGGCCGTGGGCTCTGCACCCGCACGCCCCGCCCCACGCCCCGCATCACTGCAGATCCCACTCTTTGCATCAGCGGCAACGAGTCTTCTGACGCGGCCCCGGAAGCATCGCTATAAGCTGGGCGGGGCGGCTTGTTGCCTCCAGGGCTGGGCCGGCCGTTGCTGCCGCCACGCCCCTGACCCCGCCCGCCCGACCCCCGGCCGCTGCTGCTTGGCGACATAACCCTTTCGGCCGCCTCTCTAGCCTTCTTGCTGACCCTGGTCTTGGTTATGAGCGGAGATCCTGCTGCCGACAAAAGCGTTTGGTACCTGCATGTTGATTCTCACCGGGAGCGCTTGTCAATGCTAAAAAGGATGGAACCATCAGACTGTTATGTGTTTGCACCAGGATTAGCACACAGGACAGAGTTACGTATCGCGATAAGGACGAGAAGAAGCGAATAGCATAGCGAACAAAAAAGATTACCTGTCAATCCACTTGTCCAGCCTGAGGTCTTCTCTGCCGTGCGGCGAAACCACGTTTACCACAGCCTTGTACTTCTTATACGCTCCTCGACCGGCGGCTGTGATGAAGGCTTGGCCAACCATGAGCTCACCGGTTGGCTGCAATCGACAACAACAGCAATGGCCCAAAAACGACTATTGAGACAAAAAGACGACTTGGTCACCGGCAAACTGGGCCACAGAAACGAAGGCATGTTGATGATGCTGATTTGATGCATGACCTGCAGACTTGATAATCTTGGAAAAGAAACAGTCACAAGTACCTGCAGAATCAAAAATGCTGAGCAAATACTGTCCCTACTTGAGTAGCAAGTGACACAAATTCTGTGGTTACTGCTGGCACTGCAGCAGCGTGTTGACACCCTTGCCTTAATGCCACGGAACTTCAGCTTCTGCTACTGTTTACGGATTTGCTACTGTTTACGGATAGAAGCTTTGCTACCTGCAGCTCCCACACAACACTACAGAACGCAACACGCTGGGACACTGCCAGCAACTGACTTAAAAAAACTAAATCAACACTGAGGAAAAGGATCGGCAGGCAGGGCAATGTGTTGTTTGGCCCCAACCATACTCACTGCGGGGCAATACACAGCATCCCTCAAGAAACGCTCTGAAGTGCGCTATGCAACCCGAGCGTCAATGCTTCATGCAACAGTCACAGCGCCGAGTAACATGCGGTACCTGCCAAAACCGCACCTTGCCATCTTGCATGACTTGAAACTTGGCAGTGGCAGGGTAGCAGATGCCCTCCAGAGATCCGCAGTTGACGTGTAAAGTGGTGGGCAGTATCACAGGGGAGGCCGCACTGTCCCACAGCTTGCCAACAAGCGGTGCGTCATCGTCATCTGACTCAGACTCTGGCCTCTCCTGGGGGGCTGGAATGGTGAGGCGGGCGGGAGGGGAGGTGTGCACGGGACGTTGCTGGGGGCTGTTGCGCTGAACCGCGGGCGACTTTGCATCTGCGAGCAGGCATAGAAAAAAGAACTGGCGTATGCACCGCAACAGTGATAAGGGGGCAGGCACGTTGATACACTAGGATCGTGGAACTGGATCAAAGCACAACATAGAAACCAGTTGCTGAATAGGCACGATGGAAGGATGCTTGCCTGTGCGGATACTCTGCTCAATCCTGTATGTTTGGCAGTTGGAAAACTCGTATCAAGCTGAAAATGATGCATATAACATGGCAACCGCATGCTTGCCTTGGCTCTGGAATTTCTGTCGCTGATTGTGTGTCGTGATGCAAAAACTGCTACGCAGTACACACGCATGATGACCTGTTGTCGTGTTGAATGCCTCAAGTCGTCCACAGCAGCAATGACCTTCCCCCCCCCACCATGCGGATCCATGGTATACCTGCCAAGTTGCTTGGACTGTTTCCTTGCTGCATCAGGACAGGGCTATCAGCAGCCCGCCTGATGGCAGAACTCAGGATGGCTTGGCTACCCGCGCCCTGCCCCCACATGCGCAAAAACCCTGGGTGGTACCCAAGCACTGATCAAGCTGAGGGCAGCTACAATGGTGGCAGAGGCTGGCTAGGATGCATCCACAGCGTAGGTTGTAGCCCATGCCGTGGGCACCTTGCTGGGACTGCCTACGGGGCAAGAACCAGGGTGTGAGGGTTGCTGTGCATGCTGGAAAGTGCAGGACCGGATGAGAGCGTGCACAGCATGCTCCCCGGGTGCTCTGGGGTTATTTGTGCTGCTAGGCAGAACACATCTGGCAGAAGACTCAAGGCGATAACACTGCATCACTGTGAGTGTAAGGCGGCTTTTAAGACGATCATGCGTACCTAGGCAACAGCCAGTCGCGCTGGCAAAGTAGTAGTGTATGCTGTCAGGTTGAGCAGACGATGATCAACCGAACAAATCTATTCGCAGATCACGACAAAACAACTCTGGCCGTTTCAACGACCGGCTGTGTTTGTTGTTCTTTTGTTTTGTCCAAAGATGCAGGCCACTAGTCTTGAGAGGCGCTCACGCGCAAATGATTACAGTTGTACATTTGGGTGAAGGGGAATGTGACAGCCAGGGTTGTCTGGCATCAGTGCACATGGCTGCGGATGATATGACGAGACGGCTGGCGCGGGATAATCTGAAACAGCTACGGGAGCTGCGGGATATAGCCCGGCTGCGGGTGGAGGAGCTTAAAGTTGAGGCGACAGCCGCGGTGAGACCTGACGCTGACATCAGCCATAAGTGCCTGCAACGGGCCTATGAAAATGTGCCGTGAATACCTGCTTGTTTGTTGTATGCTGACCCATCCACATGATTGCTGCTCTTGCTCTGCATCCACACGAGCAGTGAGTTCAAGGCAAATTTGAATTGGGTCAGCGTCAGCTTGCCTGCCTGGGGCATGCATGTTCATCAATGCAATCTGCTGTGGTGCGTTTTCCAACAGGCCGAGCTGTCCCTCACGCTAACAGAGGAGTCTGAGCTCCTCACTGGCTGTGTGGCAGACCTGAACCAGCAGGTAGAACGGATGATTTTCCCCCTTAGCAGTAACCACCCAGTCTTTGAAATACATGCAGAATGTCACCCTCATCTGCACGCACTTGTCTGGCGCCCATGGATACATATCAATCTATTTGCAGGCTCTTGAGCTTGAGGCATGGGACGCATCTGGGCACACAGAGCCTATGCCAGAAGTGCTTATCAATGCCTCGCACATGGCAGCCCTGCTTCGTGACACGTGAGTGAGGTGCCAGTAGCCATCACAGTTGTCACGTCAGCTGCGCATGCCAATTTCAGGAGGACCCTGACATAATGGATTTATTGCAATCTGGTGCACCGGAGTAGGCCGTCGGGTTGCAGTGTTGGTGGGCTGGCTGTGTGCACTCTTCGCTGAGTTTGATTTACTTTGTTTGCCTGTTTGTTGAGCTGTCACAAACGCATCCGTACAAGGCAAATGATACCAACCCAGTACAACTAGACGTCCCCCGTATTGGAAAGGGAAGCCTCAAAATCTCGTGCAAAAGATTTACTAGGTTGACAACAGGTGTCATCGAGTATACTCGGTAAAGCGCTGACAAGCCAAGCCAGAGAACCTCTGGTCGCAGGACACACTGGGGAATGGGAGCACAGGAATCTCAAGGTACTTGAATGGAGCCGTGGTATGACATGGCAGCTTGTATTGTATCGTTCTCGGTACACGTATTCTGTTTGCCTCCTCACTGTTCACAGCTCGTCCTCTGCTGAGGCACGCAGGACCAACACTGCGGACGCGGCGACACAAGTGCAGCCTAGTTATGAGCAGGGACAACCCTTCCAGGAACCTCAGGAAGCAGCCCATGCGACCAGGCATGTGTCAGGGGTGGCTGTGCAGACATCCTGCATTGCCACCAATGCTACAGTGCAGAACCAGACATGCCAGGCAACCCATGAAGCCACTTGTGAGGCAGCACATACACCCAAGCCTGTGGCTGATGCGACCATGCAGGCAGCATGCACTGCTGCTGATGCCGCAGTTCAGGCACAGCACAGTACCGCGGACGTAGCAGCCCATGCTCAGCCCGACACTCAAAGCAGTGGCAGCCAGACCGACCCTATCATGCCTCCTGAGCAGCTGCCTGCCAGCACACTTCTACAGCCACCCAGCAACCCCCATCCAGTTGCACATGCAGGCAGTCCGGCTCAGACCGCTGGTGCAGCGAGCTCCAATGCCGGCGTGGCCATGCCTTGCAACACTCGCAGCCTCGCATCGCAGCTGCAACAGGCCCTGCTCGCTGCGGTTCAGCATCGGCTCAGGGCACAGGAACTGGAGGTGGGTTGCCAATGGGGAACAAGGCATGCTTATGTCTACCCACTGCATGTCACACAGCTACATGACAGCTACATTCCAGAGCATACACGCAACATGTGTACTGCATACACGCAGCATGTGTACAGGTCACCTGGCTGGCTGTGATTCTTTGCTCTCGTGTGAGTTTGGCTGCTTTGCACAATAACAAACGATGGTGCGATGCAAGCTGTGTGTTTGACTGCCGCAACAACCAGCTGTGCCGCTTGATGCACCTCGTGTCTCTGCAGATGACATGCCGGCAGCTGCGGGCACAGCTGGACACCACCCAGCGCATGCTGCATGCCACGCACGGGGTCCTGTCCTGTGGGCCATACACCATGGCAATGATACGAGCTGCAGAAGCAGAACGTGCTGCTGAAGCACAAGCCAGGGCTGCGCACCTGTCCAATAGCAGCGGCGAGTCTGATGCATTCACAATACAGCCATGTGATGACGGTTGCCAGGATGAAGATACTTGCATCACCATCATTTGTCACCCCCAGGCGCCAACTGAGCCAACCACACCGACCTCACAAGCCATGCATGCACGCATACAGTCTGCGTCAGCTACAGAATCCGGGCTGGCCAACGTGTGCAATGTAGCTGCAGCAGCTGAGACGCTACAGACGGGTACGCAGGCTGAGACCGCCACAACAGCTAAGGAGTCACAGATAGGTACATCATCAAGGATTGCTGGGAAGGGCTGCACACCGCCTTGTAGCCCACCCCGAGATGCATGCGTCGGCCACCGCCCCGACCAGTCAAACGTGATGGAACAACAAGCCACCGATGCTTTGAAGGCAGCTGAGTCGATTGAGTCCCCATTGAGGTCTGAGGATGCAGTCAAGGACTGTGGCATGCCCAGCTTTGGGGTCCGGGACCAACGGATGTGCTAGAGACATCAATGCGCATGGTATGGTGCAATGACCACCGTTGTACACTGTCAACCATCAAATCATGTGGTGTCTGACCAGTCTGTGTGGGATCGACAGAGTGAGCATTGCTGCGTGCCGGTGCAGACTGGGCAGCTGCCAAACATTGACTTCTTGTTCTGATGCTTTTACACCTTGGTTTTTGTAACACAGCCACAACAGAGAAACAGAGCAGAGGAGGCGCATGGAAAGCGCGTTAGTAGTCCAAGCTAGTCCATGAGAAGAGACCATGTGGGCCAGACACTTGGTTTTTGTAACACTTCAAGCTCGTAAAGTGAATTCTTGACTTCTCAAACTGGCAGTTTCACATCAGGTTCGTAAATTTGCCAAATGTGCAAAATGCGATTCGCACGAACAGTTGTTGCGGAAACCAAGTAAACAATTCCAACGGCTGCCTGTAATGGTGGCTACACACAGCAGCAGGTCCTGGTCATTAGATCCAGCTCAGCTGCCGAGTAGGGGTAAAAGGGTATGGCATACCGCATTGACGGACAACTAGTCTCAGAACCCTGTGGGCAAGACGCACACATGGCCATTCTCACGTGACCCTTTTTGGCTTAACGATTGTCAGGCGCGTAATTCTTGGAGAGATATTGTGTCTAGCTGCAGCACCGTGGGTTTAACCATGAAAAGCCATGTAATGATGATGATGATGATATGACCCATGTCACCAATCCTGTTCAATGTGTTCATGGATTTCCTAGCACGCATTGTTATGCACAAATGCCAGGAGA
>QAXH01000994.1:0-23660 GCA_004335635.1 Chloromonas sp. AAM2 | reverse complement strand
ACAGACAACTGACAGCCTCATCACGGTGCCATTCCCAGGAATTGTCCCAGAACTGGCAAACATCTTTTTTTTGCACGAGCGCAGCTGTTGATGGCCCTTGGGGGTGCTTACCAGTTTCGGGAGATGGAAAGAAAGAGGCTGAACACGCGATACGGGTCTAAATACATCTCATGGGTTCCGCGACAGTGAATTACAGCTGTGCATGCTCTTTTTAAGCCAACCTTGACCTGAACTATACCCAGAGTCATGAGACACGTGCAAAAGGGCAGCTGCAGTCACCAGGCATCGTCAAACGAGCCTATTTGACCTCAACTATACTCAGCAGTCCGCCGGCTCAGCCTTGTATGCGCCTGCTGCGGTTTGGCGATGGGCCAGCAGGGCTGCTACCACCCACTCCCGCGCCTGCCTGCACCGTTGTGACCGTATGCCCCAGCCCGCCAGCTCCCCGCCCTTGACCCGCCCCATGCCCATGTTGCATGGCGCTCATGTGCCCATGTTTTGAACCAGGAATGCCACCAGGCACCCGCGGTGACATGGGCCTCCCATCTGCCACCACATTGCACTCATGCCTGTCACCATCTGCACCATCAGTATCACCGCCGCATCCATCCCGCAGCAAACACACTGGCACGCCCCATTCCCGGCTCCCCCGCAACTGCTCGTTGGAGGGTTGCAATCGACGGGAACGAACAGGACTGCACGACCCACTATCCACGACGCCCATGGCCCCGTGCACGGGCCCCATGACTGGTGATGTCGGTCGCTCCATGCACGCATGGTCTTGCATGTGCTGATGGGCTTGGCGGTGCATGCTGATGATGCGGCACAGTTGGTCGTCTGTGACTGTGAAGCCGAGGGCGCAGGCGACGCTGTCCTCGGGGCGCAGCAGCGGGTGGGCCGAGGGAATAGGACTGACATGACAGCCCGGGGAGGGCGACCTGCATGCACAGCATGGCAGCACAACCACCTCACCAGCAGTGAACCAATAAGATCACCATCATCAGATATATGAGAGAGAGAGAGAGAGAGAGAGAGAGAGAGAGAGAGAGCTGCTGCTGTAGAGTTGACAGTGGCGACAACGGCACACACACGGAAAACCAGAGCAGTGTGTCCAAGGGGTTGTGATGTGAAAACTTCAAAGCGCTCGTGACGCAGTCCCAGTAAAAACTTCGAAGCGCTCGTGACCCAGTCATACAGACAGCGCCTCACCCACGTCTGCCTTCGGCCTTTGCACTGTCAGGCCTTACGAACACATCCTGATACGGAGCACTATTGCGCAATGCAACCGCGTCCCGAAAAAGCGCAAACCCAAAGGTGCATTTGCAGATATTATAATTCAAACATTCAACCACTTCTATGAAATAGCAGTCAGGCCCTGTCCCGCGCAGCGGCCAATGAAAGCGTTGGGGATGAGGTTGGAATTGGGTGTCATCATCAGCAGTCAGGCCTTTCCTGTCACACTCTCGCACCTGTATGGATAGGCCTCTTGTTGCACGTGTTCGTGTGATGGCCGTGATCCCGGATCCGGCGATCCCAGCACCTTTTGAGCCAAGGCCATCTCCTCGGGCGTCACTCCTCGGCCGTGCACACCCGCAGGGCTGCTGGGACCGGCACCCTGCATCGGCGGCTGTGGGCGCGGGAAATATCCGCCAGCAGATGCGGGGCGGGGTCGGGACGTTTGGGAGGGGGCGGCCATGGCCGCGCCGTCTGCTCCGGCTGACCCCGGTCTGTGCGGAGACGGCCCATGCCCCCACGGCCCGCCCCGGTCTCGGCGATAATAATCAGCCACCCGCATGTTTGGAGGCACATGCCGCATGATTGGCCGCCTGGTGGGCGTCTGTGGTTGCCCCGGGTCCCCACTGACCCTGGTAGGTGTTGTTGTTGCTGCACGGCCTTCAGTCCGAGGAGGGCTGCTCAGCGGGGGCCCAGTGCTGGCCATGGTGGGTCCGGGGTGCCGCTTTGCAGCCGCCTGCCCGGCGGCAAGGGTAACGGCCGCCACAGCCAGGTCATGTGACCCATGTGACCCTGGCACCTGTGCGCAAAGCACAACAGCAAATAACGGTTTTCAGGGACGGGAGTGGTGCGCTCGGTGACGCGGTGGAGGTGGGTCCTGCTTCCTGTCGACAAACGCACGGCAGAGTGGGGCAATTTCCAGAGTAGGGGCTGGAGTGGCCCACATACGAATTCCGACACGCAGACAACCATCTGATCTCTCATCATAGCTCTTCTGCCCAGGCATCAACTTGTAGGTGGACGGACGTCCTGCCCAACGCTCAGACAGTCATATGACCAACACGCTACTCATGTGGCAACTGTGGTTTTTTCTTGCCTCCAGTTATGGTTCGTCCCAGGTATGCTACTTTTAGGGACTGGCACGTATGCTACTTTTGAGGACTGGCACCCCACCAATCTTGCGGCCGCCTACCCCACCAACCCTGCCTGACTTTACCTGCACAGGTGAGGAGCGAAAGAGACAAAAGCACCAACAGAAAGAAGACACATGTACAATAGGGCCAAATAATAAGGAACACAATCAGTTGTATGCAAATAACAAGGCCCAGCGCACGCAGTCGGGCCATTCAATGATTGGAGGCTGCCTTTCTCAAGGAGCTTAAGGTCAAGGCGCCAATCAGAGGCACTCAGCCAGGGACTGTGACACTTGACTGTGGCCCTGCGAGCTTGAACAGTTTCTTTGCTTACGATAATGTATTGGAAAGCCCTCATGAAACTGAGCGCACTAGCATACTTGGTCTGTATGGACGTTCAGTTGGGCAGCGATGATGATGAGGCGCCGCCAGGGACTGGAACCCTAGAAACTGATCCAAACATGAAAAGTGTCTGTTTCGGATAATGCACTGGAAAGCTCTCATGAAACTGAGCACAATGGCATACTCCAAGTCTGTGATGGACCTGTACATAGGCTTTTGAAGGGTCCAGACACCCCCTCTGACCAAAGTTATAGGTCGGCAAAAATAAGACTGTAGGCCCCCTGAACACAGTAAACAATTTGAAGAAACACGTATGAGAATTGGCCGAAATACAGTTCCGTACCTTTGCAGGGCATTTCCGGCCCAGAGCCCGTCTTGCCAGGCCCCCATACCCTCCCGCAGCCCGGGCCGGGCTGTGGCCTGCGCCCCGCTGCTGTCCGGCCGCGGCGCCGAGCGCTGCGCCCCTGTCTTGGGGGCGACGGGCTGCATGGGCATCCACGAAATGAAACTGTAACGCAGAGGGTTGAAACTTGCAAAGTTGCCCACAACGTCCATTGGCAGGCCGGCACGCAAGACTACAGCACTGCGGCTGAGACCCTTGTCCTCGCATATTATTTTTCCATAGCCTGCTATCCGGTATGCTGTGGTATGCTATGCGGGACTGCCAGCTCCTTGACTCAAATGCACACGCCGTTCACCTGGCTGGGTTCCCTGTGCGCCCACATGCTGCGGTCCTGGTAACGGTCGGGGGCCATGTGGGCCCTTTGCTATGACGGGTGAGGGCGGTCTGCGGGGCCGGGCGGTGAGGCCCCTGAGGGGCGGGGGCGTGTAGGGGAACACCTGAAGTGGAGCAAGACGAACAACGGCCGCATGTTGTTTGTACTGTTGTTGTACAGATCTTCCACTGGGCTTTGGGTTCCTGTATGGTTCACTGAGAAACGTGTGGTGCTGAGAGGGTTGAATGACATCAGCGGGAACACCTCGGTTTGGGCGTGGTTTGGATGCACTTGGCGGCGGTGCATGGTCGCACTGAAGGGCTTTGCAGTGTTATAACGTGTCCCACTCTCACAGCATGACGCTCTCGCAGCATGGAAGCAAGTCAAAACAACAAACACATGTTTAACGGCAGTGTCACACCGCCAGCTATTGTCACACACCTTGTGAACGTACTCGTCTAAGTTTTTCATGATGCGGTGCGCCTTGTTGCAGATCGCGGCGTGCTTAACCTTGGACGTGACGAAGGGGCTTGTCTGCAGGTGAAAGTCGTGTGCCCCGGTCTCGTAGTGATTGACGGGATAGGCGCGCTCGAGACCAAACAGAGCCAGGCCTGCGAATTGCAGGCATCACAGTGGATCGTTCCATTAATTGCCACGTGATCAATTGCTCTGCCCCAAATATGGCCTCTATTTTGTTTGCACAGGCTGCAGTAAGTGTGGCCTGCAGACTAGGCTGAGTGCAACCCCCTTGCTACCAGACAATTCGATACTGAAACTCAATTGTAAGTGTGCTACTGATAGATATAAACACGTAACTCGACCTGCAGGATTGCAGGCACCATAATGCAAGGCAACCACGTTTCAACCGAGCCAGTATACCTCACAACAGACCATTGTAACAAAAGACCCAAGCTGTGTATTCATTTCACAATCAAGCTGTGCATCATGCTTGCTGTAGAACATTATCAAGCCAGCCCCTGTAGCTTAGCCACATGGCTTACATCGCCATCCCTGCTCACCGTACGTGTCGGTTGGTATTTGCTCCATCTGGCCCACGAATGCGGTGTAGGCATCTGCAATGCTCCTCCTCAGTGCCTTTGCATGGTGCAGCATACAATACATGTACGGTTTTACCTGGCATACATTTCGCATACATGTCGCACACATGTACGGTGTGGGCATGCGAGCAAGAGTGCGAGCATGTGTGTGCTTGGCGTGGAAGCACGTGCGACGGTGTCTGCACAGACAGGTTTGGCCAACATCCCATTGGAAGCAACCTCAGTACGCATGCTGGCACATTCAGTGCATGCTCACTATGCCTTGACATGTATCAACGTTGTGAGCCATGCATGTGTGTGTGTGTGAGCCATGCATGTGTCTGTGAGCCATGCATGTATGTGTGAGCCACGGAGTATCGCCTGCCAGGCCAGGTCATGAGCAGGCCATGCAAAGCAGGTCATGAACAGGCCAGGCCAGGTCATGAGCAGGGCTTGTGCTTGCACTGCCGCGTCCTCGCCCTGCTCACCTTGCTGACGATGTGATCAGCTCCATACCGAACCAGGTATTGCGATGCAACCTTGTCTCGTGTCCCATTCGCGACGTCCTGAGCAGCACGGGCTCGCTTACCCTCCGCTTCAGTGGGAGAGCGATACGCTACATGCCCTTGCTGCTGATACTGTGTCATGCTAGTGCTGCGCTCTTGCTACTGCTGAATCCCGGCGAGTGTGCAAGCGCGCGCTTTGCAAGGTTGATGCAAGCTTGCGTTTTTTATTCTTCTCTCCTTTCTGAATTGCATGCAATTCTAGTTGGAGCTCTACCTGAGATTTCTCTAAAAGGATTCTTGAGACGCCTTTGTTTGCAAGCAACGGACAGCCGTGAACTATAAGCGCGGAGATGGGCTGAATGGAGAGCGACAACTGCAGCATCCAAATCGACGAACTCGTCATGAGCTGTAGCATGGCCACGTGTACCACATGCCGCTGACTAGTCCGCCAGGCTAACGAAACCAGTATGCAGTAGCAAGCACTCACTGACTGAGCATCGCTCCATATCTCAGGAACCTTGCTCAAGTACTTGCTGACGCTGCCTGACTAAACGATAGACACGATAGACACTGGGACTCATCTTACATCAAAAAGGACAACAGTCACAACAAAATAATAGTTCCCTTTGACTGCAGCAGCCATGCGAAACCAAACCGTCAAGATAATAACTAGCAGTGCTTCAGCGGTACAGCTAGCCGTGCACACAGCTCTATTGATTCTCAGAGCAGGCAAGGGACCTCAAGCACGCTTGTTAGCTTTGAGCAGCTCTGCCGGGGCCAACTATGCCTCGTGTGCATGTGGGCTCAAGTGCTGATCGCTGGCAGAGCTGTGCCTGAGCAAACGATGCTATATCAAGTGGCAGCATTAGCATACAATGTGGCAAGTTGAGCACACATCTTGACAGAACACAGTCTGCAAGAGGCCCTTAGCCCAGTGATGTGATGCTCTCAAGTACCTGCGGGTTCACGCTGAGGAGCATTACACAGAAGCGACACACGTGGCTTTTGCCTGCTGCATGCTCGGGGCGTTTCAGGCAACTATTGGGCACGTGTGCGTGCATGCTGCTGGTGTGTGCTCTGCGGCAAGGCATGCACTGGAAACCAATGCATGATTTGTTGGTGGTTGCTCTGCAGAGGGCAGCAGCGTCGCCACAACCAACCAGTAAACCAACCGACTAACCAACACTGGGAGACGAGGCGACATTGCCATTGACATCATGTAATTGCACAGCATTCTCAGCACTCTTTACAGGGCTTCATTTGGATCCATTGCAATTGAGGTGCGTGTCACCTGAGCGTGGGCATGTTATGACTGTGACCAGAACATAACAAGCGTCCAGGCAGGTGTGCCAGGCATGAGCCAGGTGTGCAACTGCGATTGTGATCTGAGCGCATGGAAGAGCGTCACATGCATGATCAGAGATTAACCTGGAAGCGCACACGTCTTCATGGTGCAACAAGCGTGAAATCTGAGTTGCACAACTTGAGTGTATGGGCGCGCAGAGAAAGAAGCGGGGCAAATCTCACTCATTCATCATCAGCGTACTCTGCAAGGCCTGGCAGAGGCGCCATCACTTGTCCACCTGCTCGCACAAAGGCAGGGGAGAGGAAAGGGGGGAGGAAGGGAGGGAAGGGCAAGACGCATGGTTAGTCAGGGTTCTGGACACTTGGGCGCCTGCCGGGGCTGCGGGCAAGTGCACGCAGTGCATGCAACACATGTCGTGCTGTGCCAAGCCTTGCAATGCCAGCAACATAACAGTTTCACGGATTGTCAACACGCAAGTTCAGTTGTCCAACACCAATGCCTGCACACCAAGAGGTAATTGACATCTGTCTTAGCCAGTTGAATTGTAATGGAGACTCTTTCTAAATTGCTTGCGCACCTGCTGGCCTACGTGGTGGTGGTGGTCCCATTGTGTTTTGAGGGGCCCGGGGCGGAGGCGGGCCCATGGCCCCAACCCCGCCAAAACCCTGACGGTTGGGCGCCTGCTGTTGCCCTGCCCCAGCCTGTGGGCCAGAACCAGCGGGTGAGGGTGCATTGGCTCCGTACAAGGAGTACGTTGCCTGATAACCTGTGGCCTGTGTAGGCAAGCAAACAAAAGAGTCCAAAACAGGCAGACAAGGGCAGCAGGTGGGGTCAGTGTGGTGGACGAGTATGGCAAGACCATATAAGCGTGGTAGCTGCAAAGAAGCAAGGCACATGATGACAAGAAGGCCAAGGCGTGCATGGCATGATGCTCAGTGCTCACACCGGCATGGGTGATGACTCTGTAGAAGAAGAAGCAAGGAGGGCGGCAGGGGCCATACAGCCACGTGCACAGCAGGAGTGCTTGATGAATCAGCACTCGGCGCAGCATGGGTGAGCAGGCGGCATAGCTGTGTTGGAATTGGGTGAGTAGACAGCTGTGTTGTAGGGTTGGGCAGCGGCACTGCATGGGTTGAGAATGGGTGGGCAGAGGCACAGCATGGCCATGCTGCTGCTGATGCAGTCACTCATGACATTGACATGACCAAGATATGTGCTCGCATTGTGAACTACTGGCTGCCCTGACGGACTTTGGTCGAGAGGGGATGGGGACTGACCTGTGGCGTGGCGGGCTTGTCCACGAATTCCTTGAACCGCCTGCGGGGCGCCTCCGCCGCTGCAGCCGCAGCTGCCTTACCGGCCGCCAGCGCCTGCTGCATCTGCTGCTGCGCTGGCTGCAGCCCGGCACCCTGCTGCTGCTGCTGCTGCTGCGCCTGCTGTGGCCGTGCTCCCAGCTGCTGCTGCTGCTGGAGCATCTGCTGCTGCATCTGCTGCTGCTGCATGGAGCCACCCTGTGGCTGCTGCTGGCCGTATGCACCTGGCTGCTGCTGCTGCTGTGGGCGCACAGCACCTGCCTGCTGGCCGTATGCTGCCATCTGCTGCTGTTGGGCGTAAGCTGGCTGTTGTTGCCTGTAACCAACCGGCTGCGGCTGCTGGCCGTATGCACCTGGCTGCTGCTGTTGCGGATACGCCGCTGGCTGCTGCTGACCATAGCCAACAGCGGGCACCGGCTGCGCCGCTCCAGCTCCTGCTGAACCATGCACCTGTCCTGGCTGAGCCTGGCCATACTGCATGCCTGGCTGTGCGAACTGACCACCAGCGTTCATTCCATAGTGGTAGCCATAGGCCTGTTGTGCGCCTGGTTGCATAGGGTTTGCCTGCTGGGGCATAGCAGCCGGTGCTGGACCAGCCGCAGCAACTGGGCCAGCGGCAGCTGCTTGGCCTGGCTCCTGCTGCTGCACCTGCTGCTGGGCCGCCTGAGAAGCTGTCTGAGCCGGCTGGGCCTGGCCGGCAGCTTGGCTGTAGTAGCCATGCTGTGCGTAGTGGGCTGCCCAGGCTGCTTGCTGCTGCAGCAACATCTTCTGCTGGGGATCTGTTGCTGCTGCAGCCTGCTGTGCATAGTGTGCAGCCCAAGCGACCTGCTGCTGCTGCAGCACCTGTTGCTGTGGATCAGCGGCTGCTGGAGCAGGTACAGGTGCAGCTGGTGCTGCAGCTGTCGGGTTGGCGGCAGCTGGCTGACCACCGGCAGCTGCAGCAGCTGGGCTTTGCTGGACTGATGCCGTGCCAGAATGCATGGCAGGGTAGGGCCCATGGGGGCCTGGGGGATGCATGCCAGAGCTAGCATAACCCGCAGCACCAGCCGCTTGGCCATAACCGACAGGTGGTTGGTGGTTGGCAACGGACGGGTAGTGGCCTGGGGATGGATGTGTTGATGCTGGGCTTTGGTGCGTGGGTGTAACAGTTTGTGAAGGCACTGATTGAGCTGCCATGGCTGGCACCGGCTGTGGGTAGGCCTGCTGGGCAGCTGGTGCAGCCGGCTGTGGCTGGGCGGCCACTGCCTGGTATGGCTGCTGCTGGGCCAGCTGCGGGTAGGCCGGCTGAGCCCCTGGTGCAGGGAACGGCTGCTGTGGCTGGGCAGCTGCCGCCGGGTGTTGGGCAGCTGCTGCTGTGTAAGGTTGCTGGCCTGGCTGTGGCTGGGCGGCTGCAGGCGCGTACGGCTGCTGGGACGGCTGCGGCTGGTACAGTGGCTGGCCTGGCTGTTGCTGGGCCGGCTGGGGATAGGCTGGCTGCGAGTAGCCTGGCTGCTGTACTGCTGCAGCGCCTGGCTGTGGCTGGGCTGGTGCGAAGTAGCCTGGGTAGCCGGGCATGGGCTGGGGCGCACCTGCGAACTGTGGCTGGAGCGGAGCAGCACCCGGGTAAGCCTGCATGTGTGCGTACGTTTTCATATTAGGAGCAGTTTCTCACTCTGTGTGATGGAGCAGTCAAAGCTGAGCAGCGAAAGCAACCATGAGGCATAAGCTATGAGCGAGGCACTCGGGACGGTGAGGAGGCAGGTGCAGGTGCAGAGGGACAGGCATGCATGTGTGGGGCAGACAGGGCTAGGCTGCTTGTCACCACGCATACAAAGCAGTGAAAACAAGGCCCAGAACGAGACATACAACAGGTAGGAATGGCACGTGTATCAGGGTGGGGTAACTGGCAGTGAATTGGTTTGCACAAATCTGTCAACTCATCATGCAAAGCTTGCAAGCGAACGCACCTGAGGTGGGTATGGCTGTGCCACGGGTGCCTGGGGATGTGGCGCCAAGGCCCCAGGCTGTGGGGGTTGGCCGGCAGGTGGGACCGCAGCCCCTGGCGGGTAGTAGGGCGGGGCCGCGCCACCGGGGGGTGCAGACGGGGGCGTGGGGTGGGGTACCGGGCCAGGCGCGGGTGCGGCGGGCGGGAATGTGACTACCACACTGGTGGGCGCTACGGACGGCGCCATGTGGGGGTAGCTAGACAGGAGGCTGTCCTTGACGGTCTTGATCAGGTCAATGACCAGCCTGCATAGGGAAGCAAGTGGCACCCAAGGGTTGGCCGTTCCAGCACACAAAGCTGTCATGAGCAGTCTGTACCGAGGCGTACATGTTATCAAGGTATGCATGGTGCAAGCACGCACCCGCCTGGCTAAACCGCGCTTGCCCTGCCCTTTGACTCGCAAACAGGACCATGCCAAAGTCCTGCACCTTCACACGACCCTCGTACACACAGCCCATGCACACAACCCATTCACACTCACGCTTTGGCGTCCTCCAGTTGCTTGGGGGTGGGCGCCTGCACGTACACGTGCATGGGGTCGGGGCCCTCCATCAGCACCGACCCAGCGCCCCGCAGCTGAACAAGCGCACCTGTGCTGGACTGGATGTGGTTCAGGAAGGCGCCGCCTGGGAAGAAACGTGGAGAGAAACACAAAGAAAACGGTCACAGGAGCGGATGCGAAAAACAAAGGACGCAGAGCCTATGGTAGTCAAGTGGGAGTGCGTATGGTGGCAATCAAAGGCTGTGGCGGAGAACGAGCTGTGCCTGAATCCACTCGGGTTCAGCGGCTGCTTGTTACCCTGGTTACCCTGTTGAATGTAACCGTTCTTGCAAGGGTGACCCTGCTTGTAACCGTGATGAATGCAGACACCTGACCACGCTCCGGTTGCAGCCCACCTGCGCCGCGCACACGCTCCGGAAGGTTGAAGGCCTGAGGCGGGTTAACCACGTTAAGATAGACTACGACAGAGTGGACGGGCGGGCCAGTGGGGCCAGCCGGGGCGGGGCCAGGCGCAGGCATAACGCTGGCTGTCGGCGCCGCATAGTAGGGTGTGCGGGCTATCGCAGGCGGAGGGGCGCCGGGCTGGGGTGGTGGCGGGCGTGCATGCGGGTGAACGTGCCCAGGGCCCATCGGAAAGGCTGTGGGTGGGTATGCACCAGGCATGGGGTGGGCAGCGGGGTGGGCGGCGGGGTGCCCGGGGGGAGGTTGTGGTGGGGGCACGCCGGGAGGGTGGGCAGGCGCCATCATGGGGCCGGTTGGTGGGAGACCGAGCATGCTGTTGAGTTCCATCACAGCAGCTTGCACGTTGGCAGCCTTGCGAACTTCGCTCTGCAGTGCGTCATGGACATCATGATCCAGTTGTCAGTGATGTCAGGCAGACGATGTGAAGAGTTCTTGGCAGGTACTGATTGCTAGTAGTGCCAGTAGCTCAGGTGTAATGAGAACGATACTGATGATGTAGACAGAGCTTGGCTGCGCCTATTGTTCACTGCAGGTGCATGGTCCTCTCTCACACCCTGAATCCACGCGTTCATGCGGCACTAGCATCGCAGTAAGCGAAAAGCCGTGCGATGGTGATGATGATAGTCCAGCCCACCTGTCCCGGTGCTTGGCTGGGCCTGATGTGTAGGTGGAGCGGAAGCTCTTTGGTGTCTCTTGGTTGGCCAGGCATGAAGAAACGACCGCGTGTGACTATGGCTGTCCCAGTCCTGCGCTCGATCTCATTCTGTGAACAGCCAAACAAACCAGTCTCATTTTGTGCACACGCAAAGAAACCGACGTGGCTGTGTTGATTTGGGTGAGATTGCAATTCAAAAAGGCTCAGGGCAACAGGAACACCGTTGAGAATAGGGGCTGTGTGCACAACACTGTCTGCAAGATGCCCAGAGTGCGCACATGCACAGCAAGGCCTTGGTTTTCCATGCGCTGCGTGTGCAGGAGGGAGACCTTACTGAAGAGGGTCAATGGGAGACCATACCTGAACTGATTTCTTGAGCAGATGGGTGCGTATGCCTGCAGGAGCATCGTTGATGAAAACCTCACGCTCTAGAGGGTTCGAAATCTGGCCGCCTGCCTGTTGTACCCCTGCTGCGGGTGCAGGTGCTGGTGCGGTTTTGACCTGCACATGGCAAGCATGGATCGGACGGAGGGTTGCATGGCAAAGCAGTGCCAGGTCCAGATCAGCCAAGGGTAGCAAGGCTGTTGGAGAGAAGACCGGTGATGATGACGCAGGAGGGCAGAAGCCATGAAAGGCAGATCATGGCGCAAAATGGTTTGCATGTGAGGTATCTTCACCTGTGCCATCTGGGTTGCCAGGCCTTGCGCAACCTGACGAGCTTTTTCCAGCGCCTCTTGGCTGATGCCCAGGGACTGTTGTGCCGGTTTTGGGGCTTGTGCTGTGGCCAGGCCCAGAGCACTGGCAGCGGATGCAAATGCTGCAGCTGCTTGTGCTGCCTGGTTGACAGCGTTGGAAAGCGGCGCCAGAGCAGGATGTTCATTAGCAGAGGCACTTGGATCCACTGTAGAGGCTACATCCCATTTCCTTTTCTTCGACTCGCGGCTCTCGTCCGTCACAGGCTCTGCGTTGGGCTCCGTCATGTCAGCCATTTCTTCTACCTGTTGTTGCTATCGAGCAATGGGTCAGCCCCATGCGAGTCCGTCTCATGATAACGTGCACGTGCTTTCTTCCGGTTTGTTTTGGGCGACCTTTTCAATTTTCGTGCATTTTGGCGCTCAAACACGCACAAGGCACAGTGCCTTTGCTCACGCTGCACTGAGCTGCCATCTGGGCTCAGCCAGCTGTCTGGTGGCCTGCTGCTGCTTCACCCTTGTCGTCTCTGGCATGCAAGTCTGAGCTGATTCCTCTGAACTGTTGCCGCTCGTAATTGGTAGACCAGTACGCTAACTTCACAGCTCAACAGATCCCGTCTTTAAATTACTGTGAACTCGTCCGAACTTGGCACTCAACTTTTTGGCCCTCATCATGGCCAGCGAAGGAGCAGCCGGCATACCATTGGACGCTGGTGTTCCTCCGATTTCGCTGGGCACAGCGCAAGTGAGCTTCGGCACGAGCAGCAAATCAAATTTCCGCCCGACTCGGCTGTCCCGGGTAGTTACGGTTGAGCCATGCAAGCTGCTGCATCCTGCGTCGCAGGCCGCGTTTTTCTTTGCTTATGGCTGCAATCTGGTCTTCTGGCTGGTCTCCGAGTATCTGAACTGGTAAGTAGCCAAGGTTCAAGTTTGCCGGTTTGGCTGTAGCTAGCTCCAGGTGTATGACAATCCTTGCTCTTGTCATCTGTGCTTCAGGCAAGGCGCCAAGAAAGAGACTCCTGAGAACTTTGATGAACTTCAGCAGGTGTGTGTGCCCCTGCATGCGATCATGGCTTACCTGGTTCCTTCTTCCCAACAGCTTCCTGCAAGCTTCTGTAGCATGTCTGTGGGTGTATGGAATCTCACTGAATGATCTGCACTGCACGTCCCCCGGGCATCTCACTTAAATGATTTATGTCCTCCCACCAACACGCTAACACTGTGGCGCTGGCACAAATCGCACTTAACGTGTCAACACGCTTATGATTCCTCTCCTCAACGTACTGACACTGATGAGATTCGTACCATGCACCCTGCTACCGGTGAGCTGTCTTGCCTTGGTGATTGTCATGCGCGTAGTTCTTAACAATATATCGTGCTTAGTCACAATGTACTAATGATGATGATGGTGGTGGTGATGTACTGACGCAAGGCCCATGCACAGACCGCACCCTATGTGCAGGTAACCATCACCAACCCCGGCCAAAACACTCCAAAAGCAGGCGCAGATGGCAAAACCGAAGAGTCCATGCGCCTTCTCCCTGCCTCCGACTCCAACCCGCAGCACCACACGGCCATCCCTGTCAACGCTACCGGCCTCAGCATCAACAAGCAGCACCCCAATGGAAAGGCTGAGGCCAATGAGGAGGGCGCAACTCCTGGCAGGGGCAGGAGCAGATCCCAGAGCAACGTCTTTGCAGAGGTCCTTGCTAGCCCCGCGGTGCGATGCTTGATGCTGGACTTGAACGCCATCAAGCAGCAACGCCTCACACTCAGAGCCATGTAAGTGTTGTCTGGACTGTTGTTGGGAGCGTTGTTTGTTTTCATTGTTGATGATGTGGGCGAGGACTACTCAGCGTGGAAAGGGAGGAAGGGCAAAGCCATGTGAGTGTGTGGGTGTGCCAGTAAGCGTAAAAGAACTGTTTCAACCTGCTAGTGTAGGGGAGGAGGTTGGGTTGGCCAAACAAGCTTTCAAACGAACGATCGACCAGGCCAGATGCAACGCGAATGCAGCTTGTTTGTTGGTTAATCAACACCTCAATACACTGCCTGGTGTAGGCTGCTGAGGCACACCGGGCGAATCACGCCATGTCCCTCGCATGCATGACACTGCCTGTGTGCTCCTGCACCACGCCATGTCCCTCGCACGCATGACACTGCCTGTGTGCTCCTGCACCACGTCATGTCCCTCGCATGCATGACACTGCCTGTGTGCTCCTGCACCACGCCATGTCCCTTGCACGCATGACACTGCCTGTGTGCTCCTGTGTTCGTGTGCCACAGGGCTGAGTTTGGCGGTCTGATGCTCTGGTACTTCCTGTGTGACCGGACGGAGGTGCTGGGATCAAGCGGAAAGGTGAGCTGAGAACTATTCAACAGGGTGCACCTGACAACAGGGATGTGTGCCTGTTCACAGATGACAAATAATATACGTGGCAATAGTAGGTAAGAGGAGAAGGTGCTGATCAATGTCTGTCCTGAGCAGTGCCCAAGCAGGTGAGCGTAGTAGACGTGTGAAGCTGGACTGCCATACAAGATTATTCCCATAGCAGCCTTGCATGACTCATGTCAACTCAAGGAAGCCAGGAAATCGGATGATGTGGTAGTACGGGCAGTGTGCATACCTACAAGGAGGTCTCAACCCACAAGTCAATGATCTCTGTTCGTTGTTCACCGTGCTGCCATGCAGAGCTACAGCCGCGACCTGTTTCTGTTCCTGTTCCTGCTGCTGACGCTGGTGGCGGGCATGACCTCCCTGTCGACTGTCAAGACCCCAGTGTTCCTGGTCAGGCAACAGACGGAGGAGTGGAAGGGGTGGATGCAGGTGCGTACAAAGGGGACAGACGACTACTTGGTTGAGTTGTTGTGCGATCCCCTCTGGCTTTGGCATGACATCGGAATGGGAGGGGCAGCTGCAGGGTTGACAGACAAGAAGAGGGTCAAGTTGAGCAGGCATCTGGCACGGTTTGATGGGATAGCACGGCAGAGCAATCACATAGGAGTGGAAGGTGCAAGGTGACAGAATTGACAGAAGGGGAAGACTGGAGATCGTAACCAGTGCTGGAATTCGATGCATTCTATTCAAAACAGCATGTCGCCCAGTTTCCTGGTCAGCTGGACATCCGGACAACTTGGTTTAAGAATTGAAAGCAAAGCTATGAGTTTCATGTTCAGCGTAAGACACCTAGACCGCTGAACACGGCCTGCGTCGTGCTGTTTGCAGGTTCTCTTCCTCCTGTACCATTACTTTGAAGCCAAGGAATACTACAACTCAATCCGAATCTTCATCGCCGGCTACGTGTGGATGACTGGCTTTGGAAACTTTATTTACTACTACAAGACAGGGGACTTCAGTATTGGGAGGTGAGGGCATAGACAGGCTGTTGAGTAGGCCAGAGCATAATGAGGATTTCTTGGGGTGGGGACCGGGGAGGGATGTGCATGTCGCACGCCCTGCATCATGTCATGCGTCTGTGAACAGCTGATGTTCAAATAAAAAAGGGTTTAGACACTTCCCATGCAAGGGTATGACAAGATATAAATGTCTGTGGGCGTCAGTACTGCAGCTTGGAGCACTGCTTGCCATGCAGCACATGCCCCTGATGCATTCTTGTTTACATGGAGTGTAGGGTGCCTGCAACAGTTGCATGCAACACGCGCCTTGGGTGTGTGGCCCTAATGTGCCAGTGCACACCCAACACAAGTTTGTCATGCATGTTTGCTGTTCTCTGTTTCTTCCCTGGACAACCTTCTGTGACTGCTCGGTACAGATCTCTGAACAAACCGTTTCAACACAGCTGTTCTGTGCACTTGCGTCCAGGTTTGCCCAGATGATGTGGCGCCTGAACTTCCTGGTCTTCTTCGCCTGCGTGGTGCTGGGCAACTCGTACATGCTCTACTACATCTGCCCCATGCACACGTTCTTCACTGTCATGGTGTACGCGTGCCTGGGCATCGCATCCCACCTCAATCAGAGCCGCTTCTGGCTCTGCGTCAAGTGAGAACAGCCAGCGCTGCTTGTGCCTCAACAAGTCGGCTATGTGTGTGTCTGTGTGTGCCTCATCAGTGGCTGATCCCCTCCACTGAATGTTTGCATTACTCTCCTATGTATGGTACATCCATATTACAAGGCGATATGCAGACCTCGGTTCCCACCAACATGCAAGCGGCAGCAGGCTTCATGGAAAGTTAGTGCACCTGATGTGGGCCGAGCAAGTTCAAAGGCTCACAGAGCTCTTAAGTGATCATCATCATGTTTGGGCTGCTAACCTATCCTTGCTTTTGATGATCTGGTGTCTGCAGGATGGTCCTGTGCTGGCTGACCGTCGTGTTCCTGTGGCACAAGCCCGTGTTCTACGCCATGTGGTCGCCTTTCACTTGGCTAGTGGGCTACCTGGACCCGCGCAAGCCGGACGACCAGGACATCATGCATGGTGAGAGGCAGGGGGGGCACTGCATGGTGAGAGGCAGGGGGGGCACTGCATGGTGAGAGGCAAGGGGGGCACTGCATGGTGAGAGGCAGGGGGGCACTGCATGGTGAACAGCTGCAATCAGGGTCCCTGGTGGCCTTCTGCCACCCCAGAGCGAGTCATTGCCACCTCACTTGCACAAAGTTCAGTGGCCACACCGTGTGGGAAAGCATTACTCAACATAGCACTGCATGGTGGCAACCCGGTCAGCCATTGCGCACAACGAGACATCAGCACTGCATTGTGGTTGCATGTGCTTGACATTCTGGGTGCACCATGCTCATGCTGTACTAGGCCATGTGCCCACAACACAGCATGCACACGCTTGAGCCGTATACATGCAAAGCAGCGACCATGCTTTGCTTAAGATGGTGATGTCAGCGGCTGGTAAGTGCCTGTGGGTTTCTTTGGCTGTCACTTACATGTCACTGCTGATGGCAATCTGAAAACTGCATCGTCAACGATAATGCACAGCCGTTCCAAAGGTAAGCACAAGCAGCACGTGCTGAACAGTGTAACGTTTGCATGAAACGCTCTTCAGTGGGCAAACTGGGCTGCACTGAAGCCATATCATCAAACTCACCACTCCAAAAAGAAGGCAAAGTGGCAAGCCATCAATCCTTCTCACAGTACCGTTGTACTGCCCCAAACCTCAAGCCTAGCTCCATGTCTTCTGCATGCAGAGTGGTACTTCCGCTCCTCCCTGGACCGCTACGTGTGGATCTACGGCATGATCTGCGGCATGGCGCAGCCAGCCATGCAGTCAGCACTCACGGCACTCGACCAGGTCAGCCATGTGCACGTATAGGTGCTATGTCTTGGTATATGGTCCTAGCATGAGTAGTATATGTTAATGGACTAACGTTTGATCACTTCCGCTGAGGTCCGCTGAGCAGAAGCTGTTTGTGGGTTGTTGTGCAGCTGCTTATCTGTACCTGGACATGACCATGATTCACCGTCGCCCGTTGTGGACTGCGACCGTTTGTTAGTGCCGTGTAGACTAGGCGTTTGAACCGTTCGTTAGTGCCTTTCTTAGTTGCAATGTGCCTCTTGACATCTGGCGTTGCGTGATATCATTGTTAGACATCTTAGTATGTGATCGTGTAGCCCGAACGATGTCACGCGTGATGCCCGGATTTTGTTGACGGTGGAGTCTTAACACTACAGATTTGCGTAAGAAAATGCCCATGGTGTGTTGTCCTCCCGCTGTCATGCAGTTGCCGCGTGTCACCCAGGGCATGCTGCGCAGTGCAGTGGTGGCGGTGTGCGCTGTGGTGGGCTACGTGTGGTACGTCAAGGTCTACACACTGCCGCGCAACGACTACAACCTGGTCAGTAACCGAGATTGAACCTCGTTCTGGTAGCAGATTGATCCTGAAAGACGCATCCGTTGATACTGGTTGGAGGCGCTGCAGTCAAGGCTTTCATTGATATTGTGACAGTAAGGAAGTATGGCGTTTGATGGGTACAAGCACAGGGAGTGGGAGGAAGTTGCGGCGACAGTACCTGGCATGCTGGTCGTAACTTTGCTGTCAAGTACTGTTCTTATGCAAGGGCAATGCTGGCCATCACAGCTTTCCATCCCGGGTTTTTCTATCCTGTTCAGTTGAACTCGCCCATCACCTCCTTGCATAACCCTTGCTCCACCCAACCTCTTTCCACCTCAACGCAGATCCACCCTTACACCAGCTGGATCCCCATCACTCTGTGGTCCATCCTGCGCAACCTGACACCCACCCTCCGCCTGCACCACCTGAGGCTGTACGGCTGGCTGGGTTGCATTACCCTGGAAACGTACATTTGCCAGTTCCACATCTGGATGCGAACCAACGTAGCTGACGGACAGCCAAAGGCACTGCTGGCCGTGCTGCCTCAGTACCCGTTGATCAACTTCGCCATCGTTACAGCTGGTGAGTGTGGTCGAGAGTTGTCGCTTTGTCACAGATGTTGTCCTTGAAGTATTGTCAGAACTTGTCACTGGTCTGCGCTGAGCTCGACAGGAACGCCAGGAGCTCAGCAGGAACGATCACTCAACAATGTCTTGTAAGCAGAGCATGCAGGCAAGACCCAAGCTTTGAACTGCGTAGCAAATGGCTTTCTGTGTCGAAGTTGTCTTCAAATGTGCCGCATGTGAATGCCTGATAGCTGGAAAGCTCTGCCCGTGTCTTGCGGAGAGCATGCAGATCACATCTCTGCCACGCGAGACTGTCACAACGCTGTCTTTTATTGTGTAAAACAGTGTCTCTGCGCGCGAACCCGTGCTTGCAGGCTATATCTACGTTTCTCACCGTCTGTTTGAGCTCACGAACACGCTCAAGAACTCCGCGGTTCCGCACAACAACAACGCCCAGCTACTCCGCAACGCCCTCCTAATGATCGCCGTGGGCGCAAGTCTGTACGCCGTCGCGGCTGTGGTCACGCCCTTCCTGGGCCCCACATTCACGTAGGCTGCGGATCGGCAAAGTGAAACGCCACGCTAGATTCAATTTCAGCGAAGGCTGCAAATGGCGGTCGGACGTTGTAACCGCGTCTCTATATAGGCTGCCCTGTACACAAGCTCCAACAGAGCCCGGAGTACAGCTGACATGTCCCGCTGTCGATCGCACCTCTCGGACGTTCACGGCACAATTTGTCCAAACCAGCATGATCAAAACGCACATAAGGTGACGTGTAGCTAGAGTAGTTCAGATTGTGATTCCAGCGCGTGCATTTAAGGTTTCAACGCGTACTCTTGCTTATGCGATTCTTCATAGCTTTCGAGAACTGGTCTTTGATTCAGGCGGTGTGAGCCTCGCCTGCCGTGCATGACTAAGCCAAACTCAATTCCCAGTCTTGATCAGCATTCATGTGTTGGGCACCACGACTATCTCACGTGGTGTGTTTGTGACATGCGTGCGACGAAGGAGCTGTCGTTCATGTTTGTTCCATTTGAGGACATTGCGAATTGCGTAGTGCTTCTTAGCGTGGCGGTCACCTTCATGCCTTGTGATCAACTAGCTTGACGGAATGTGACTGGCTCTTCCTGCCAACAAACTGTCGATACGCTCGCAAGTTCTCATTGCCACCTTGAGCAGGCTTATATGCGACTGTAAGAATTCCTGCCTGCGGGTTGCCGCAGCCACGCTTGATAATGAAGAATTGATAGCATGTGAGGCAATCATTAAGGAGTACAGATGTGTCAGTGAGGCAATCAGTAGGCCAGTAATTGTAGGTTAGTGGTCTTGTGTGAACGCAAGCCAAGACGGTGTGCATTCCAAGAGCAACACACAGCTGCAAAGCTAACACAGCTGCAGGTGCCCCATGTCACTGTCATTCACAACAACAATCTCAGGTCACAAAACATTGCTGAGTAATGTAAAGCGCACCCTGACTGGTGCAAAAACCTCGCCCTGCTTCAAAGGCCCAAACCTAAACATCAAGACGAAAAAGAGAGCAGCGCGGCTTATAAGGTTTGTCCAGCTCTCCGACTATCGTATTTGGCATGACAGTGAACGCATCAAGACGCGATAAGTGTGTTTAAGTCGTGCTGCTTGGTTGTGACGTCATCTCAACTCCCCACCTATCAATCGCGAGCCGAGACAGATGCGGACGAAAGTAGGAGCACCGACCGCAGGCAATCGCCGGCTGGTACAACTTCCCGACAAGCATGGTCGCAGCCCGCGATGCGCTCGCAGACCATCACGAATGCGCATCGGCCCTAAGCAAGAGGCGAGCGAGCGTGCTCACAGGTGTGTGGCGACACAAGCAACACAGGCCTCTATATCATGCGCGCCATGCATGTTTCCTCGTGCTGCATTAGACCTGTGTGGTGGTTGTTCTGTGTTCTGTACAAAGCTATTGCATTACTTCGCGACACATGTTACATACGGCAGTCAGCTAGGCAGACCAGCTCACTTGCATGACCGAAGCCCCATAGTTAACGCTTGGTTTTGGAGACTTATGAATCCATCGGCCACTCATGCGCGGCATATAATAGCTGACTGTCTCATCATGATGACGGCTCACGCAAGAGCTTGCTAGAGAGGGATTGAAACCCCTGGTTGTGTACTATGCGCATTTGAGTCTTCATTACTACATCTCATAGCGTGCAAAAGCGCCCTGATGTAAAACCATACACGCACATGCATGCAGGTAGCCCGGCATCCCGTCGCAATGGTGGCATCATGACGAAGGGTTGGAGGGCCAGCAGCAGGCATCCCTGGCTGGTGCCCACACTGCTGTTGGCAGGCGGCTTGGTCGCTGTCAACGTGTGGCTGTTTCTGCCCGGTCACTTGCCTGCATTCAGAGGTGAGATGTGGTGCCTGCCAGGTGGAGTATGGTCTTTCTTAATGGTAGCCAATGTTCCTTGAAGGGGGAACCATGTTCAATGCATGCTGGGCAGAACGGTCGTAGGGATAGATGCATGCGCCTGACTGCTCTCATGAACTTGTACTCAGGGTATCCCTGTCACGAGCCTGCACCCGGCCCAGAGCCTGCTAAAGACGTACACTGTTGTGCGGATTCCTAGGTCCATGTGTGTTCAACGTCAGCACGTTCGCTAGATGACGTCGAAGTATAGCTCCGCGAATGCAGTGCGGCACTTGATGGCGCACTGAAGCTGCACGTGCACATTTAGAGAGGCGCAAGGTGTGGGTGCAGGTTTGTGGTGTCGATGCAGGTGCAGAAAGCAGAGAGTTACAGACTGATCCCAGCACCAGCGGCAACGGCAGCACCAGTCGCACCATCCCCAGCAGCATCAACCATGTAACCAAGGGGTTGAATGTGTTGCCGCACACACAACCACCCCAGATGCTTGCGCTACACTTGCAGCGGCCCTGGACAGAGGGCGTAGGGGATGCCGGGGAAGAGTCGGAACGGAGAAGCAAGCAGCACAAGGATGGTAGCACCGGTGGCCTTGGGATGGTTGCATTGGAGCGGCAAAGTGCTGCTGGTCGTGCTGACTTGGTACTGGCAGCGCAATGGGCTGCACAAGAGAGTAACATGGGCGATGGAGCAGTACGGGGTGACGGTGCAGCCGCAGTCAGAGCTGCAGAGCCGGCAGTAAACGTGAAACAACCTCAAGCTCCTGTCAGAATGCATGGCCCACCAGCCTGCTCGGAACAGGCAGCCACCCAGTCCATACATGCAAGGCGTCTGAATACTAGCACTGTGCAAAACCCCTTACTAGCACCAGCAGAGCGGCAAGCACTGCCGCCGCTAGGGTTTGGCAGGATGACCGGTAATAAGCCGGAGCAGGCAGCGGGAGCCCTTGGGGACTCGGGGGACCGGACGAGTGAGTCCAAGGCAGCACTTCCGACTGACAAGGCTGCTGATGACCGCAATAAGGCATTGGCAGTTGGGGCCCCTGAGAATGCAGACATATCGGTGAAGAAGGCCGGGGGGTATGCGGACAGGCCCGGGGGGAATGTGGACAGAGCCGTGGCGCACGAGTTGGCAGGAAAAGCTGCTATACTGGCGCAGTTGCAGGGCTGGGCTAGGGTCATGGGCGGGCTAGAGGAGGGGGGAAAGGGCGAGGGCGGCTCGCCATCCGGGCGCGGCGCGGGGTCTCCCCATTTGCTGGCAGGGTGGGGCCGGCCGCACGAACCGGAGAGCGCCTGGGCAATACAGGCCATCAGCCCTCAGGTAGGGCTCTTCTTCTGACGTGTAAATTGCGCGTGCATTTGGCTTGCATTTCACTTGCAATTATTTGAATACAAGGTCCGGTGCAGTACGTGCTTGCGCGTGCTTCTGCCACCGTGCCCACCTTCACTGGTCTGTCCCGGAAGGTCCAAGGCATGTGCCGTTCAACATAAAGCAAATACTGGTTCCCAGCACCTCCCTGGCTTACCCTGACCTGCCCTGCTGCGGCCTGTGGCAGAAGCAACGTGGCATCGCCTGTACTCTTTTGCCACCATGCAGATGGCCCCCGGGCGTGCATCGGCCCTGCTCAGCCGCCTGCACACACACAGCCGGGCGGACACTGGGGGCACAAACAGCTGGAATGGCACAGAGACAGCTGGAAACGTCTCAGGTAAGGAATGGGGCGCGGGCGCGACTTGAGCACAGTCAGAGCCATCCGTACCATGGGTTGAACCATGAGGAGCTATGTAATGATGATGAAATGAGAGCCATTCGTTCAATTGGTTATTATTGGCAGAATGCAAGCAGGGAATCAGCTTGGTGCTGTGTGTGTCTGGTCTGCGGGAGTGAGGTCTTGTGTGTGTCTGGTCTGCGGGAGTGAGGTCTGTCATTTGACCAGTGTAGGTAATTGCTCGGGCCGACCTGCTGATCCTATTTTCCAATCCTATCTTCCAACCTAAGTTTCTAACACACATACTTGGGTATTGCTTGTGTTTGGTTCAGAAGTGGGCTCTGCACTGACAAGAGCACGGGCAGCATTGGCCAGCCACGCGGCGCTGCTCATGGAAACCGATAGAAACAGTTCACATGGTCTCACGTGCATACCCAAGATCATACACCAGGTGTGTCTTTAGTGACACTTGCTTGACCTCTGCGCGTGTCTGCAGCCAGGTTGTTTGCATGCATGCAATCATCGGTCGCGGCATCTCATTGCAGGCGCTGAAGAAGTGGATGTGTGTTTGCATGCATGCAATCATGAGCCGCCTCGTAGCAGACATAAGTCCACATGTAATGTGCATGTAGTCATGGCGGCAAGAATGCAATTACGTACCAGATAGCCATGTTCAGATATCTTCACCTTCTGTAGGTGTACGGTCTGTTCTCAGATGCTGTCATTCCCCTGCATGTGCTGGACTCACTGGACACATTCAGGTGGGGCACGAGGTATCAGGTGGGACAAGTGGGATCAGGTGGGGCACGTGGTTTGCATGGCATTGGCATTTCTCTTGGCCCTCTCCTCCGTTAAGATCGCCCTTGAGCTTATAGGCAAAGACACCTCTCCCACATACAGTCTCCCTTAGTTCTGTCTTCATTCACAAGAAATGGGGCGTTGCTACCATCCATGATGCCATGCCGAGCTTGGCTGCCTGTGCCAATGCATGTGGCCGGCACAAACACATGTTTCCCATGCAATGCCTGACACGCTTGGCTTTATCAGTTAGTCTGTGCAGTCCACAGCCATCATGCTTGCCACGTTGCACCATGCACCCAGGCCCCATGCGCCCATGCACATACCTACCACCATACATCAGACCCATCCCCATGCAGATCGCTTAACCGTGACTACACACACATCCTGTGGGGTCCCAGGGACTTGGACATGTTCGTTGAGCTCCACTGGCCCGCTCTGTGGCCCATGTACTCGTGAGTCAGGTGATGGTCATGTGGCCCATGTACTCGTGAGTCAGGTG